>CM034359.1:4834027-4998102 GCA_019925275.1 Mytilus edulis
TTTATGACAGTCAGTTAACACTAATGTATTGCCTGTTTTGATACAGCTAGTAATGACCAGATTTTCATTCGTTGATTGTTTTATATTCAACTGTTTACGCAAATTGACAGAAACCGGAAGGTTGGTTTTAACAGAAGTCTGATCCTGAACGTCTTCTTTGCTTGGTTTATTTTCTGAAATAAATAAGCAAGTATCAAATTGGTTATTTCAACAATCGATTGCTTAATTTATAATGCAGTTTACCACTAAGAGTGACTGAATGTTGCAACCTTTCTTATGTTTTGCAAACTAAATAATTTAAGTAACTTTTCACGACCTCATCTCAGATGTTATTGATTTATGTTTTTTTTTTCACTTACAAGATTGAAAACTCATTTAACTTTTATATCAAGCTTCGAAATATCAGACCACACAATATTATCAGATTATCACATGGCATTTTTCATATCGCATGTATTATCAGCCCTAGGTTCAATATCAGCCCAAGAGCCGCACGGCTCGAGGGCTGATATTGACAGAGGGCTGATAATACATGCGATATGAAAAATGACATGTTATGATCTTTTTATCATATGCTTCAACAGTAGAGAAAAATAACAGATTCATATATTGATCCTTTAACGCGGTTCTCGAAGTTTAAAGAGTAAAAAAGTTCACGGCCGTCGGGCCCAAAATTTGATACATTAAATATGAAACCTTTCTATCATATGCCTCAGAGAGAGAGAAAAAAAACATTTTAATATGGACGAATCGGCAAAAAAATAATTCAACAATATACCTAATGATCATTGTTTGGAAAAGTCAACTTTTTAAAGAAACTTTCTAAATAATGTTTCAGAAAAACTTAAAAAATGCATTTATTAAATAATTTGTTCGGTTTTTTTTATTTTTATTTTTTTATTATTTTAAACAATATACATGATATACTTTCCAGTATTCAAATAATTGTTTTGTACACTACTTTGTAATGTTTTTCACTGAAAACGTACCATTGAGGTGTATTTTCCGAAATTGGCCGAGTATTACCGGAATGCCATGTCATAACGTTACGGAAAGGCATGTGATAACAATCGAAGCATGTGATAAACTTTTCATATCAGCCCGCTAAGCACCAATTCGAAAAATATGGAATTTACGTCAATTTAATGCTATTATCATACGGTAAAATTTATATGTTATTTAGTCTTAGTATATGATAATAACAGATTATTACATGGCATTTTTCATATCGCATGTATTATCAGCCCTAGGTTTAATATCAGCCCAAGAGCCGCATGGCTCGAGGGCTGATGTTGACCGAAGGCTGATAATACATGCGATATGAAAAATGACATGTTATGATCTTTTTATCATATGCTTCAACAATGGAGAAAAATAACAGATTCATATATTGATCCTTTTACGTGGTTCCCAAATAGAAGTTCAAAGAGTGAAAAGTTCACGGACGTCGGATCCCAAATTTAGTACATTCGATATGAAATCTTACTATCAGATGCCTCAACATTTTAATATGGACGAAACGACAAAAGAAATGATTCAAAAATATACATAATGAACACTGTTTGAAAAAGTAAACTTTTTTAACGTAACTTTCTAATTTATGTTTGAAACTTAAAAAAAAAAAACCATTTATTTAATAATTTGATTTTTTTTTATTATTATTATTATTTTACAAAATATACTTTCCAGTATCCAAATAATTGTTTTGTTAATAAAATTGAGATTGTACACTACTTTGTAAGTTTTTTTTAATGAAAATGTAGCATTGAGGTATATTTTCCGGAATTTGCCGAGTATCACCGGAATGCCATGCGATAACGTTACGGAAAGGCATGTGATAACACTCGAAGCATGTGATAAACTTTTCATATCAGCCCGCTAAGCACCAATTCGAAAAATATGGAATTTAAGTTGATTTAATGCTATTATCATACAGTAAAAATCATATGTTATTTAGTCTAAGTATATGATAAAAATTGTTATATGAAGGTAAAATATTAAAATACAGTTCCATCATCTATTATTTATATAGTCTAACAGTGGGAAGATATATCTGTTTCATGCTACCTTTAAATCATGCGCAAGACAAAAGACAAATCTATTCATATGCTACATTACACTAATCACGGGTTTTTGGGCTCCTCCTTTATAAGGTTTACACAGACGTGTCGCTGGATCCCTGTTTCATATGTCTCATATATCAATGGGTTGTAGTTTTAACACGGTAAAAGTAAACTGGTCAACAATTTTGATCTTTCGATTAGATATTTTTGAATATGCTGTGTTTGCTTTTAAATAAATAAGTTCAATATATGAATAGAGGCGTTTTCGAAATCCCAGCTGCAGTTATCCAAATGTTTAAACACCCCTGGTCATAATTGCCATAAACTTTATAAAGCATTTGGGGTTTTTTTTTTGTACAGAAAAGATACGAATTAAATGTTTCCTGTTCAGATCTTTTGTTTACCCACAGCTCTAAAATGGTAGAGGTAGTTGGAGAAAACTGGTCAAAATTCCTAAAGTAGAAACACATCAGCAATGCTGTTTTACAATATGAATTTGAATTTTCTCGTTCTTCAGTACTTACAATCTAAAAGCATTCTCAGTAATTTCGCGTCTTGAAAATGAATAAAATATTTGCCACTGAACGTAAAGCAAACAATAATGAAACAATCGAGCTTACACTTCAGACAACGGTTTCTCTGCCTTTTGAAGTGATCTTTTTTAATTAAAGATTTATCATGAACACAGCTTTATTTTTATGAACTAGAGGGAACATGAATATAATGTCAAGTTATAGCTAAGCACAGGATGTCTTTTGGTTACTGAATGGAGCAGGTTTTGCAAGGGAGCACCCTTTCTAACCAAGGTAGAATCGGTTCAAATCTCTCCGTTTAACATGTTGAAGTGCTTATATTTGGCTTTAATGGTATGTTCGGTTTTGTAGGATGTATAAATACGCATCCACGTCCAACCAAATTTTGGACGCAGAATATATTGACCCCTGAAGGAAAATGACACCCTTTCTGCAGTTTAATATTAAAACGGTTTCGGGGATCAATATATCTAATTTGAATCACTTCTTTTGACTCTGTAACATGTCATTGTTTAATGGCTTTCAAACTCACTGAATACACCGCCTTTCATACTTGTCGAAAACTATTGGATTAGTTCCAAAATTGTGCCCTTCGTGTGTTTATGGCATCAATAATCTTTGTCATTAAATCTTGTGTTATGTAGTAATACCTAATTGATATCATCTATGCCAATTTTCGGCTAAATTGAATGTTTAATTACGCAATTCTGTAAAGGAGAGTATCAAGTTATCGATTAAGAAACATCGGAAACCTCTTTGAGTCCAAATTTCTGCCTATCCAACAAATCTTTATTTCATGAAATAATTGCCACTTAACGTTAAACTAGTACTAATTGAGTAATCAATCATATTTCCTTTAATTGATTGTTTGTTGCTTACCGTCCAGTTGCAAATGATTTCTGCATGTTCTTGACAAAATCACTTAACAGTAAATATGGGTAATTCCGGGATAGATGTCTGTTAAATTTTGACTGCAATATATTGTGAATTGGAAAGTGACAGAATATATTGATGTGCAATAGGCAATTTTCTCACCCCGGTTAAGAGGTATTGCAAAGGTTCCAACGTAAAGAAAACATGGCATTCTCTCCATGAGACATCGGATTCAACATTCCAAATCTGAACTTACGTGGCTGTGTACTTGTACATCACTCTCAACCAAGGGGATATCCCGCATTTTGCCAAGGTTTTATTGGCAGTCGCGGTCGGTAAAGGACCAATAGTGACCTTGACGGAATGGGAACCTTAGTTTATTAGTTGTTGCACCATTGACCAACGTCGAATTTAAAACATATTTACTTTTTAGTCATGACAGTTCCGAAGCACCGCATACTGAGCTTGGGCATAACATGGAGTACTGGTGTCAGCCCAGTGCAAGTAAAATGAAAAATAACACTTTTGGCTTTACTATTATTTCCTAATCCTTTAATTAGCTCTTTAATGCTTAGTAGATTGTGGACTGACGGCAAGGAGCATCACTGAAAACAAATGTTTATTGCCGAAATGCATGTGGTGCAATAAAACAATACCGTTAAAGCTGTTGACGTTGTTATCAGGGGATTTAATACTATGTTGGACCGTAAGCTTTATTATTGTATAGGACACATTCCGTCTTTGGCCTGATTCAGTTTTGTTATTGATTTCCTAATTTATCAAAAATCATGAAATGAGAATGTTTATAATATCCTTAAATTTCCATCTTTATTTCTAAAGCCGATTAAAAGTATTAAAGACTTCATTTTTTTAATAACTTTAACATTTATTTTTTATATTCGCATCATCATGATCATAGCTTTAAACATTTTACATTTAATGCGAAACAGCACAGACTGTTAAAAAATAGTCTATTTTAGATTTTGTTATTTAATCATGTTAAAATATAGTATAGAAGAAAGATATGTTGCTACTTAATATAAACATTCACATTTGGTAAGGCTGTGGCATTTGCATATACAAAGACATTATTGTTATCAGTTTACACGTTTTGCTATTGCTGGGACCAAATAACGCCATCCGTCAAACCTAATTTAAATGTATGCCTTGATTATTCCTGTGTTAATTGTCTTCTTACTTAACATCACGGAAAATATGTCAGAAAAAGTAACCTAATATGTGTAAACAATAATCAAGGAGAGATATATTTGTGGAAAACACATTAACTTGAAAAACTTTGAAAGTCATCTATCAAACTAATTCTTGTAAGTCTGAATAAAGGAACGCCCCCCCCCCCCCCCCTCCCCGTTGTTCCCTGGATATCAAGTAGAATATTCGAAAGGCAAGACTATTGAGTTATAACACCATTTATACATGATGTAGTAACAAACAAAAAAACGATTAGACGATAAAGGTTCAAAAGAAGAAAATATTGTTACTACCTGGATTTTTGTCATCCTGTGTAGTGTTAATTTTCGTTCTGTCGAGAATCTCTTTAACCTGAAAAAAAGAGTTTAATTGGATACTAAAACGACATAATTACAATATAGCTTTACTGTTCATAATGCATTACTGAACATCTAACAAGTATGATAATTTGGTTATGCAAAATTAAAACTGTAAGGTATCTTATAGAACTACATGTAAACTAGTTGCCAATATAGTTCCTGCATCTGTATGCTTTACTGTTTTGTTGATCAGTCAGTAGTCATCAATCCGTCACTGATAAGTCAAGTTCATATCACCAATCGGTCAAACTTATAATGTGAAGACTGGCTGATCGGTGTTTTTGGATTGAACTTTACTTATTACTGCCTCTGGATTGATACGTCTAATGGGGGACTTTTTGACCACGATTATATCATTAGCCTAGCATTACCCTAGTAGCCAGTATTTTGATACTTGCATGAAAATACGAATATTGTTATGATTTAAATTGCTGTTTTAAAATTGCAGATGAATTTTTAATTAAAGGAATGTATGTCCCTAGTGCCTAGCCATGTCCAGTTTTTGCTTCACTGGTGCAGTAAAATGAGTACCGTTATTGTTTATGCTATTAGTAACCACTGAATCTATACTTTTCCTTGTATCATTTACCTAGTTCAGGCATAGAAATTCTGATATTAACTGATATTGTCTCATTGAGGTTGCGTTTAACAATTTTGAATTCATTTAAAGGAATGTAGTATCGTCATGCATAGCTTCTTGTCCGAGTTAAACTACATTCGGGCCTTTTTGATTTTATCAGCTGGTACACTTTTGTATTCGATTTTTGATTTTCATATATAAATTGGTCTCGAGCATAATTGATTGTCGAAATGCAGATCTGGTGTAGTTAAATAGGTTCTGTTAATGTTCACTGGGTTACTACCACTGGATTGATATATCTAATGGACTTGTAGTCCCCCAAAATATCATGAGTCCACTCGCCAGTACTTCAGATTTATTGATCGGTCTTTAAGATCTGCACAGTAGTTTGGAAAATACATCAAATGTGAGAATTGACGATGAGCACAGAAACGACCTATGTGGTACTGTTATACCACTGTCTCAGGTTAGGGGAGGGTTAGTATACCGCTAACATATTTAACCCCGCCATATTATATATGTATCTGCCTGTCCAAAGTCAGGAGCCTGTAATTCAGTGGTTGTCGTTTGTTTATATGTTACAAATTTGTTTTTCGTTATTTTTTTTTTATATAAATAAGGCCGTTAGTTTTCTCGTTTGAATTGTTTTACATTGTCATATCGGGGCCTTTTTTGGCTGACTATGCGGTGTGGGCTTGGCTCATTGTTGAAGACTGTACGGTGACCTACAGTTGTTTTAAATGTCTGTGTCATTTTGGTCTCTTGTGGACAGTTGTCTCATTGTCAATCATACCACATCTTCTTTTTTTGATATACATGTAAATAAGTATTACTTCCAGAGCATTTGCGATCACCCATGGATATGGGTTGGGTTTGTGTTGCTCAGTTTTTAGTTTTCTATGTTTAGTTTCTTACTGTTTATTTTTTGTGGTTGTTTTTAGTTTTATGCCATGGCCTTGTCAATATATTATTGACATGTAATTTTGCGAATCATTCTGTTTGATTAAAAATTTTATTTGTGCACATTGAAAGCTTCATACTTGAAAAAAAGTTTACAAAATATTTCCGTAAATTAAGAATGTTGTTACATTGTGGGTAAATTAACGGTATTTGTATCATGTTATTGCAAAACACATTTAAGGTGGTACCCAACACTTTCACTAAAATTAATTTGGCTCGTTTAATTTTCATAAAATTTTGTCAAAGTTTTTACTTTGAGACTTTAATATAAATATCAAAATTTAAAATTGTTTGAACCAACCGTTTTGTCAGAAAAATTACACTGGTTATATAGCAATTTGACAAACACCAATTTTAATCATTGAGAAGCTTAATATTCCTTTTACAACACAACGTAATTAAAACGTTTAGCTGACTTTACAGAGTTATCTCCCTGTAGTATTAGATACCACCTTAAATCATATATGAAAATACATTGATTGTAATGTTTTATTCGCAGAATGATAAGTTTATATTAAACGTCAAGAAACAAGTATTACACACTCATGGTAACAGAGAAATAAAATCTAAAATTAAGTAACATGTAGTTCATTACATTATTAGGTCTTTCCACTTTTCTGTGGAAAGACCTATTGTTTTTCTTCTGATTATTTTTTTTTTTTTTTTTCTTCCGCCTAATTTTGTTCTTGCGATAAACATTTGTTTCGCAATATGTCGCTTAGATATTTGGTATATGATATCGAACAGTTTATGCACTTTTGAAATTTACCCTGCGTAAACGAATACTTTTCTTTGTAGGAGTTATCTCTCCAAACACTGTTTTCCTTGTTAGCGCATCTCCTTCGCAACCGTAAAAGATTATGACAAATTTATTTTACAAAATTGCTCGTTATATCCTTCGCATGATTTGTCCTATTTTGACCGAAGCGATATGACCGCTCCATATGAGAGTTATTTCCCCTTATGCATCTGATATAAGTGATATGAATTTCTATCTTATAAATCATAAGTGATAGAGACCTAGGATCTTTTGATTTGAGGTCCTTGGTCCCAAAAAATGAAAATTAGGTCAAGGTCAAAGGTCAAGGTCATATTCTAATATTTGAATTTGGCTTATTTTCACTTATATCCAAAGACTGTATAAGATATCAACAAATTATTTTTACTAAATTGTTAGTTGTGACATGTCGTAAGATGTAAATTTTGATTGCAAGCGTACGTTGAATGTAAAAGGGAGTTTTCTCCCCTCTTGTATTTAAAAATACGCGTTTGGTGATATAACTCATTAACTAAATATAATAAAGACCTATGGTCTTTTGATTTGAGGTCCTTGGTTTATGACCTTGAAACTGATCTCAAGGTCATAGCTTAATTTGACGTTCTAGATTTTGACCTTTGCTTTTATTCTATATGTATACATGATAAAGATATACAACTTTTAGAAAAAGATATCAAACCATTTAACCTTGTAAAAAACAACCGGAAGTGACCTTTTGTAAACCGGAAATAGCTATTTTTTGTACTTTTTAATATAAAAGTATATAGAACCAGATATTTTTGGAATCAGTGTCAAGTAAATATTCAAATATAATCGGAAGTAACATTTTTCAAACCGGAAGTAACAAATTATCTCCCTTATTTAAAAAAAATGTATGGAAACAATATATTTTTGGAATCAGCTTACTAGGAGCTATCATTTGACGATTGAAATGACATTTTAAACTTAGTTTCACAACTTTTCATATCAAAATACATTGTTTTGATGGAAAGACCTTCAATTGTTCTCTGAACAATTGGTTTTTAATTATTGTTATCTTCTTTTTAATCTTGTCGAGGAGACTATGAATGAGAATTGATTATACATTCACTGATCCAGATCCAACATTACCAATTTGTATCTGAGTTTTTATGAATTGTGTGTTACTATTCTAAAAGTATGAATTCTGTTTCTACAAATACCTGAATACATTCTGAATCAATCCTCATATAATTTGTTTTGGTATATCCTTACCATTTCTGCTTTTGTGTTAATTTTTTCTTAAAACCCTGAATTTTCATAACAAATTATACCATTTTTAATTTGTCTCGACATATTCTTTCCATTCTGATTTTGTCTTCGTATATCTTAATATTTAACTAAGGTACCAGGCTTATAATTTCATACGCCAGACCTGCGTTTCGTCTACATAAGACTCGTCAGTGACGCTCAGATCAAAATAGTTAGAAAGCCAAACTAGTAACTTCATAAGCAAAAATGAAAGACAAGGATACAAAAATTGACTGTAGCACAATGACACAACGGCGGGATGTATAAAAGCCGAGCACCGTCAAAAGAATATTTAAAAAAATGGATATTAAAATTGTTATTACCAAAACCATAATCATTTTCATTATCATTACAAATACCGTTTAAAACAGATTATGCTTGTTAAGTTTAGTTAGTTGGACTTGACATCTGAAAATGAACTTTTGAAAGTCTGAGATTTTGAGTTGTGTTCTTCAGAAAACATTTAGACAGTTGAGAATAAAGGTACCGAGACAGAGTTAAGACTATATACAATGGGTCCAGATTATATCGAACTATGAAAAGACTGTTGAGGATTCCATATGATAATCTAACCAATTTATAATGATGCCGTTTTAAAAACATACCTCATTATTCATCCAAGGTGAAAACATTTGGTCAGATCGATGCATTTGTTTATGCTGAATACAGAAAAACTCCTTCTCAACTGTTAATTTCTCATATTCAAATATGTCTTGAAAATAATAGCCATCACTGCATTTGAAATGGAGCTTAAAAGATATTTTCACCTTATACCTCTCTGTAATATTTATAAATAGTTGTGTTACTTCATTGTATATACTGCTACATAAACCTTCTAATACGGCCTGTCGTTCGGAAAACGTCACAATCTGAAGAGCAATTGTATCAGTTGACATGGTAACTAGAATCTTTGTACCACCAGATCGATCAGTGTCAAACATACAAATGCCACGGTATAACGCAATACCACCATCTACCTTGCTAGGATTGTAATGTCTAATAAACCATGCAGAGAGATGGTTAAAGAATGAAGGTGGAAGGAATTCAAATTTAAAACAAAGCCAGGAAGTTCTTTTGCATTTTTCCTTAAGAATTCCAAATTTGTTACATAAATCCTCGAATTTGGCAGACGGCATCATGCTTGGCATTATATAATTTGAGTTTTCTATTTTAACCAATATATCAAGCTTTTCCATAACTTTATGCAAATTATCTTTTTGTCCTGAAAACTGACTTCCGTCTTTTGACTCGAATAGTTCTGTTATTAACGATTCACTTATTTTTCCTTGTCGTGTAAACAGTGTCCAGTCCTCAAGGTGGTGTAATTTGCTGTTTTCAAGCCTATCTGAGACTAAACATCTGAAAGCATCGGATAGCCACTGAGGATTTAAAATGATTAAATCCCTTATATTGTCAAAGAAAATAATGTTCCCTACGTTATGCTGAAATCGAAGAAACAACAATAATTCGTCCTCATCTAGTATATTGATATCAGGATGTTTAGCCAGTTTGATCATCTCAGTAAAATTGATGAAATGTTTTCCATGGTTCTTATTGATTTCAATCAAATGCTCTAAAAGAATCCATTTCAACGGAAACGCTTCACCCCAGTTTTTCATTTTCCCTGTAGTCTCAAAAATTGCGAATCGCAACTTTTCAAATTCTTTGTCAGTATCTTTCTTATTTGACAGATAAAACTCGTCGTGCAAGTGATGATATTTGCTTTGATATCCCAAAACTCTGTCTATTTGATCATGTAATTCCTTTTTTCTCTTCTTAAAATCTGCCTACAGAAAATAAACAAGGGAATCAACAATTATCATGTTTGATAACGCTAATTAGTGAAAGGACTTCAAAAGATAATGATTTCTCTATATACATTACCTGCATTTCAATGTTTCACTACCTGTCATGACTCATTTAAGAAAATGTATGTTGCCCACTATAATATATGGAGTTGGTTATTGTCTGTAATCTAGACTGTACGATGAACGTTTTTACATTGTTGTTGCTTGGTCTTTATGCAGAGTTGACTGGGATTCAGAAATAAACAGATTTGACTGGAATTTAGTCGAGAAAAAAAAAACACTTCCCTTCAGCCGATATTTTTTTTTCTCAAGAAATTAAGTTATCTAATAATTTTATAAACACATTCCATGTCAAGTAAAAGATGAATGCTTGAGATTTTTTTTAAATGCAACTTCGCTAGTAAGTTATTTTTGAAAAAGATTTGAGATGTAGGCAAGCTTCTGTGGTGACCCTCTGCTGTTGTTTTTTATTTGGTCGGGTTGTTGTCTCTTTGACACATTCCCCATTTCCATTCTCAATTTTAAGCTTACATTTTATTTTTTGGGGTAAAAAAAGGGAAAACAGGTTGGGGTGGAGGCGTGGGTAATACATTAAAAATACAGCCTTCATCCTTTTTTTGTTGAACAAATGCAAGATGTGCCACTCCATCCTCCATTGCCCCTAACAAAAGTAATACAAATTGTACGTTTGCTCCAAAATATATGAATTCAATAACAATATAAACATGATAAATATAGTAAAATAATAATTTTGTATTTCATTAGTGAATACAATTAAACACGTGATACAAAATAAACACGTGTCACAATATGATCCAAATAGCTGCTTATCGTCCAAAATTGTTTACACAATGATTTTCTTCAAGATTTGCTGACTGTTTGACCACGGACACTTTTTATTTATAGAATCAATCGTGCATTGGTGAGTTGAGAGGGACTAAATCAATTGATCAGATTTTTTATATTAAACATGTTATATATTTCCAGTCTTGTTTATTGAAATATAAACATTGTTACCAGCATTTCTTCACTTTCAGCATTGTCCAAATACTTTACATGTTAATATAATTTAAAAAAAAAAAAATTACGGACCAACCATTTAGCTTCTGAAAGGGGTATGGGTTTTTTTTTCTGAGTAAGAAAATTATTAAGTTTTTCAACGCTGTCATCCAATTATTTTTTCGAAATTTATAGCAGTATTATATACGGTATTCGGTAAATCAGGAATAAGAATATTATATGTTTTGTCATCTACTTGATCACAAATATTTTTTTTTCTCATAAAAATAGGGATCAGAAGATTTTTTTGGGGAAATAAACCAAAAAACACCTTTGAAGTTTAAAGTCTAATTCTTTAGTGTACTTATGCATTGTTATGTAAATAGTAATATCCTAGCATTGTTTGAAAAAAAAATAAAGTTGTTGAAGCCAACGTAAATATTTTAATAAAAAAAGACAGAAAATATGTACATGAAATAAAAAGTTCAAATCTAAATGATGTGTAAAGTGCCCATGACTCATTGATCAGTGATTCTTTTCATAAAATATGTCCGTGAAACTAAAAGGTGTAAGTGGATCATTTTAAAAGGGTCCTGGGAAAACCCAATACTGGACTGTTTTTTCAATTGCTATGTTGGGGGCAAACCCGTACAGGTAACAGTAAATACATCAATTAAATTGTACGGTTCTTCTTAAGTTGTGTTGTAACGCACATGTCCAAGGTTGTTGCAGGGTAAAGTGCTCATAACATATTTAAATATATCTGATACAAAAAAAAATAATAACACTTTTAGATATTTGGATGATATATTGGCTCTAAATAATGATAACTTCAGTATGTACACTAAAGAGATTCGTCCTGCTAAACTGACTTTAAATAAAGCTAGTACTAACACTGCCATTTCCTTGATCTTGATATTGATAACTTTAATGGGATGCTTAATATGTTTTTGTGTTCTGTTAAATTGTTCCTTTTAAAATTGTTAAACGATGATGACTGATGTACCCATATTTTGACTATTATATTTATTATGTCTGTTTATTTAACGCATCAATGTAAAAATACCGGAAATTGATGAGACTGTCATTAAAGTGAGAGGGTTAGCGCTATAGAACCAGGTTTAATCCACCATTTTCTACATTTGAAAATGCCTGTACCAAGTCAGGAATATGACAGTTTTTGTCCATTCGTTTTTGATGCGTTTTGTTATTTGATTTTGCCATGTGATTATGGACTTTCCCAATTGATCTTCCTCTAAGTTCAGTATTTTTGTGATTTTACTTTTTAATACCAAAATGTAAGATAAAAGAGATGATTTTTTTTATTTCCTATTGTTAATTTTTTTTTTTTAGATGACTACGTTCCTTTGTCACCATCTTATGGTGTTAATATATATCAATTTGTTCGGTTCGCTCGTGTTCAAAATGTGTGTAACAAAGTATTTGATTTTAAGATAAAGTTATTACACAACGGACTTTTTGAAATCACATACTTGTCAAATCATTTACTGAATTTTATCATCAATACAAGGACATTTTTTTTTAAATATAAATCATCTTGTAGACATCTTATATGCTGAGGTATTTAACATACAATCTTTTATAGTAACATTCTATACAAATCACAGAAATATCGGCATTAACTTCAAAAGCTAACCAAACACTTAAAACAAACTTATTCAGAAAGGATAGTGTTACGATACTGTTCTCAGTTCATTACAGATGACATTTTTTCTTAATTAATATAGATTCACTCAAGGTCTTTGCATCGGAAATAAACACATTTTTATGCCCCACCTACGATAGTAGAGGGGCATTATGTTTTCTGGTCTGTGCGTCCGTTCGTCCGTCTGTTCGTTCGTTCGTTCGTTCGTCTGTTCGTTCGTCCGTCTGTCCCGCTTCAGGTTAAAGTTTTTGGTCAAGGTAGTTTTTGATGAAGTTGAAGTCCAATCAACTTGAAACTTAGTACACATGTTCCTTATGATATGATCTTTCTAATTTAAATGCCAAATTAGAGTTTTGACCCCAATTTTACGGTTCACTGATAGAAAATGATAGTGCAAATTTCAGGTTAAAGTTTTTGGCTTCAGGTTAAAGTTTTTGGTCAAGGTAGTTTTTGATGAAGTTGAAGTCCAATCAACTTGAAACTTAGTATACATGTGCCCTATGATATGATCTTTCTAATTTAAATGCCAAATTAGAGTTTTGACCCCAATTTTACGGTTCACTGAACATAGAAAATGATAGTGCAAATTTCAGGTTAAAGTTTTTGGCTTCAGGTTAAAGTTTTTGGTCAAGGTAGTTTTTGATGAAGTTGAAGTCCAATCAACTTGAAACTTAGTATACATGTGCCCTATGATATGATCTTTCTAATTTAAATGCCAAATTAGAGTTTTGACCCCAATTTTACGGTTCACTGAACATAGAAAATGATAGTGCAAATTTCAGGTTAAAGTTTTTGGTCAAGGTAGTTTTTGATGAAGTTGAAGTCCAATCAACTTGAAACTTAGTATACATGTGCCCTATGATATGATCTTTCTAATTTAAATGCCAAATTAGAGTTTTGACCCCAATTTTACGGTTCACTGAACATAGAAAATGATAGTGCAAATTTCAGGTTAAAGTTTTTGGCTTCAGGTTAAAGTTTTTGGTCAAGGTAGTTTTTGATGAAGTTGAAGTCCAATCAACTTGAAACTTAGTATACATGTGCCCTATGATATGATCTTTCTAATTTAAATGCCAAATTAGAGTTTTGACCCCAATTTTACGGTTCACTGAACATAGAAAATGATAGTGCAAATTTCAGGTTAAAGTTTTTGGCTTCAGGTTAAAGTTTTTGGTCAAGGTAGTTTTTGATGAAGTTGAAGTCCAATCAACTTGAAACTTAGTATACATGTTCCCTTTGATAAGATCATTCTAATTTTAATGCCAAATTAGAGAATTTATTCCAATTTCACAGTCCTTTAAACATAGAAAATGATAGTGTGAGTGGGGCATCCGTGTACTGTGGACACATTCTTGTTTTTCTAAAAACCAATTGTTGGCATGATACGTGTTTTGTTCTTCTTATATATATCGGACTCATACCTTTTTTAAGCTGAGTTTAACTGTTCGTATTGCTATGTGTTTGTTTTTTACATTGGCTAGAGGTATAGGGGGAGGATTTATTATTATTATTGTTCATCTATGTTTCGGGGTTAAGCGTGAAGTCAATGTTTAGCCATTTTCTCTAAACTAGCAAACATTTTTCTTTAGAGGCCAGCAAAAGGATGTCTCTGTGTGCGGGATTTAATCGCGGTGTTGAACACACATCGGTGGCCTTGAGCTGTTTTCTGCTCTATTGACGGGTTGTTGGCTCTTTGACACATCCCCGTTTCCATTCTCAATTTTATCAAGATCGCACCTTCTGAATGAGTTTGTCCTCAGTAGGTAGCATGTAATTCATTTTTTGTCAGTGGTTGCTGTCTATCATGATTGTCTTTAATTATTGTTCTATTATATTTTTGAATAACTTTTTTGGATTCGAGCGTCACTGATGAATCATTTGTAGACGAAACGTGCGTCTGGCGTATATATAAAATTTATTCCTGGTATCTATGATGCGTTTATTTATAAACTATGCTTTCGGCTTTCTCTTTTGAATGATATTGTATATTGTTTATCTTCGCTTTTGAAAATATTTCAATAGTGCATGTGTTTCGGTAGGTCGTAAAAGGACATGTGATTCTTCACTTGTATGTTAGAGTGACTATGGCTGTTTATGGATGTATATCTGATTGACAATCATGCCACATTTCTGTTCTTCAGAAAAAAAATGATAAAGAACGTTCTACAATTGTATTACCTTGTTATATTTATCCTTTCCAGTGAAAACTAATACAATCGGAGGCTCCCAGTGCGCATAGCTAGCTCGTTCGTCAGCTGCACGATGACAATGGATAGAATCAAACCAAAAATCAATATACTCTGAAACATACCGTTACTATTAAATAAGTAATAATTATTATCGCTTATATCCTTTGAGAAAGAAATATAACACTACACTATATTTAAGTCCAATTAAATTGAAATAAGCATCCCTTGAATAATTATACAAGTATACTGTGTAATACGACATTAGAGTGTAAGAAAATGCAAACACATTTCTAATTATTTTCGGGCATGAAGTGTTAATCGATACTTTTACTTCCTTAATACCAGGAAAGGTGCGGCATTTAACATGTCTAAGATAATTAAACACTTTTATAAATTATATATGAGACAAAGATATGTCTCGTGTATTCAAACGTTTTGATAATGGAGGTATTATAGGCACAAGCTATACAAACTTCATGGAATAAGATCTATTTTATATATCAATAAAAAGCTACAATATTTTGAAATGAGGTTGTGTTGCTGGTTTGTTCCAGTATACCCGTATCTCTTTGAACTTATTCATTATCCTACTTTGGTCGTTTTAATCTTTACTGATAAATCTATGTAAACTTTCACGGCTGGTAATCTACACAAAATCGGTTCTGCAATGAAAAACAATAGTTTTCCGGTAATGCTTGAGTTGAGTCATTCTCGCCACTTCTCAAGGTATGTATAATTCTAAAAATCGCAATTTCCTTATTCAACTGATCATTATGTTATGCTGTGGCAATTGCTTTAATGAATAGACGAACGTATTGTGTACTGGTGTTCACGGTGTTCAACTCCTGCAACATCAGTCGTCTCACGAGAAATTGTTGAATAAAGTTACAATAAACATTTGAGATATTTATTTTAACAGACCTGCGAATTCAAATTAATTTAATTTTTTTTCTGTCCTCGGGACTGAATATCGTTTATGGCGGCTTTCACCATGTTCACGCTGTCCGAAAGTGATAGACGATTGAATAAATCTAACAACTGTCAGTCTTTACTATTTTCTGTGTTAGGGAATCGGTTCTGATTTAGAAAGTCATATAAGAAAGTTATCGTATGATTGCTAATGAGACAACTCTTAACAAGAGACCAAATGAAGCTGACATTTACAACTATCGGTCACTGTACGGTCAAAAACAATTGGCAAATCCGATACTGCATATTCAGCTATAGAAGGCCCCAAAAACAATTCAAACAAGAAAACTAACGGCCTACTAAATGTACAAAAAATATAGAAAAGCAAATATGTTACACAGCAACAAATGACAACTACTGAATTACAGGCTCCTGATTTTGGAAAAACACATGTATTCAGAATGTGGCGGGGTTAAACATGTCAGTGCTTTTTCAATCCGTCCCTTACCTTGGACGAGGCCGGGTACTTGTATATTGGAACAACACAAATACACTAATTACAGATCTGAGAGTACTCGCAGTTACAGTATTTCATATCCACTAACAAATAAGGAAAGAAAGCGTGCATCAAAGGCTAAATTATCATTAAGTACACATACAACATTCAATCTACTTAGTGTAAAGACGTCATAAACAGTCAGAAAAACATGACCTTGTGCAATGCCAAAATACAGGTATCGATATATTGTAGATCTATGAAAGTACTTAACAGTAATAATAAGTTTGCTTTTGATTTACTGATAACAAAATCAATATTAATATCATTTAAAACAGTAGTCAAAAAAATTATTACAGTAATGACAGTGTTAAATTAGTAAACTTTATAATAAGTTTATTTAAAGGATCGATAAGTCTGCCAGGATCATTTCTAAATTTCCTGGCACGGTAAACATCAACATCTCCGTAAAAATGAGGATGTGCTATCCCGTTTGAAATAAAAAAAAATACAGGAACAACCAAACTTCAAAACCTTTTCTTTAAATCTATGGAAGAATTTAGTAAAGGTTTTAAGTGATTTGTGGTAACAAAATCCCTGACTTTATAATTTACCAGTAATCCATAGATTACGTTCATTAAAATCTAAAACAGAAACGGGCTACACGAATGCTTGAGAGGAAGTGTTATTTTATTTATCTTTTGCCTTTTGACTTTTCTCGACACAATAACTGTGATAATGCTAATTAA
Organism: Mytilus edulis; assembly: GCA_019925275.1. Taxonomy (NCBI): domain Eukaryota; kingdom Metazoa; phylum Mollusca; class Bivalvia; order Mytilida; family Mytilidae; genus Mytilus; species Mytilus edulis. The sequence continues at coordinate 4,851,468 of CM034359.1, forward strand.
AAGTCGAATAATTTATATATACTTAAATAAATATAAAACTGATAACTGATTGACTCAATGACATCATACTTTTAATTGTTTGTTAAATATCAGGAGATTATCATGTTTTATTGATGCTCATGATTAATACGTTTTGTAAATCTGCCTTTGGTGATTTTGATATTTCAGCGAAAAGGGTGTGTCTAATAGGTCATGTAGGTGTAGAAGTTCTTTTGATTGGAAATAGATATTTAGAAATTGAAAGACTTTTCTTTAATGTATGTAAGGATCTATGTGCCTTATATTTAACGATTGGAGTACCCCTAGAGGTTTAACTTGGGTTTCGTAGGCGGGAATATCGGTGTATAGTATCTGGACAGTTATTGTAGGGTGCCAATGTCAGTCCTCACGTCCTTTTTCACTAAATATTGGCATTTCCTTTTCATCGACGAACAATCCTGCACATGGACAACTTGTGTTGTAATACTGTGTTGAACAAGAATATGTCCCTTGTACACGGATGTCCCATCCGCACTATCATTTTCTATGTATAGTAAACCGTAAAAATAGGGGAATTTAGATTAGAAATGTCATATCTTAGGTAACATGTGTACTAGATATAATTACGATACTGTTGTCAAGTCATTAAAGATTGCATATTTTGGCGTTAATATTGAGTCACTGATAAGGTCTTTGCATCGGAACTAAACACATTTATTCTAAAAACAGTTGTTGGCATGACACGGGTTATGTTCTTCTCATATATGTTATGATGGTATGATACTAAACCCCTAACGGGAAGGATTGTGCCTGATGTTCATATGATGAAACCATAATCTTTCAGTCAGTTTAGTTGAAGTCTGGAGCTGGCATGTCAGTTAACTGCTAGTAGTCTGTTGTTATTTATGTATTATTGTCATTTTGTTTATTTTCTTGGGTTACATCTTCTGACATCAGACTCGGATTTCTCTTGAACTGAATTTTAATGTGCGTATTGTTATGCGTTTACTTTACTACATTGGTTAGAGGTATAGGGGGAGGGTTGAGATCTCACAAACATGTTTAACACCGCCGCATTTTTGCGCCTGTCCCAAGTCAGGAGCCTCTGGCCTTTGTTAGTCTTGTATTATTTTAATTTTAGTTTCTTGTGTACAATTTGGAAATTAGTATGGCGTTCATTATCACTGGACTAGTATATATTTGTTTAGGGGCCAGCTGAAGGACGCCTCCGGGTGCGGGAATTTCTCGCTACATTGAAGACCTGTTGGTGACCCTCTGCTGTTGTTTTTTATTTGGGCGGGTTGTTGTCTCTTTGACACATTCCCCATTTCCATTCTCAATTTTAAGTTTCAAGTTGATTGGACTTCAGGTTCATCAAAAACTACCTCGACCAAAAGCTTTAACCTGAAGCGGGACAGACGAACGGACGAATGAACGGACACAAAAACATAATGCCCATACATGGGGCATACAAACATATATTGTAGCTCTCTTTCGTTTCTGATATGCGGCGAATAACTTTACAGACATAGTCCATCAATATAAAACTGCATATGTTCATAGTGTTTGCATTGAACGTATTGAATTGGGTATGTTTGTACGATCAATGCTGAATCACGAAGTCTTATTGATTTTTACTTAACATTGATTAAACTTTATAAAATTGTGTAGGTGGTCTATAGCTTGACAGGAGGCAACTAAAACATATAAAAAATAATCCAGAAAAGCTATACTATACATCCTTTTTTATATATCTAAAGTTCTTATATTATCATTGTGCAATGCATTTTATTCCTGATATGAAAACATACCTCCAATATGCTGAAAATCTGCAGAACACTTCGGTTTATCTTCTTCTCTTAATATGTCGTCCTTCATATCTGCAACTACAAGGTATACTGCACTACTTGTCAAAAATGCTTGATGTGTAGCATAAAATTCTTTTTGCCCTGCAAAGTCCCATAATTCACATAATGCAAATAGGTTTCGTGGAGTTTTTGCAGTTGACTTAGTAAATACTTTAGCCATCAAATCCTCAGGCATTACCAATAATGAAGACTGATTTTTATCCATATTTACCTTCTTGTCATTTTTTCTGTCTTTTTTATAAGAAGCCGTATTATCAAGATGATTTATAGTACTATAGTTTATCTGATCTACCTGCATATTTGGGTCGTCTCTGTTGTCAGCTAGGTCATCAGCTGTTATATCAATCGGATAGCCATTGTTAACGTCAATTGACTTAATAACTAGTACATTATTTTCTCGTTTTTCTGATTGTGTTAATTTAGTTGATACTTTTGTTCTTTTAGCACTTTCTATATCATCTATTTTTGTTTTCCCATTTGGACTAAGTGCTCTATCCATCCGTTCTTTCTTGTCATCAATTTCTGATAGAAAAAGTAAACTTGTATTTTTTAACCATAATACCATTTTGTTACAAGTTTCTGGGCAATCCAATGTCATTATAGAACATTTTTCATACCAATATTACGGGGTTGGATCTTTACTTTTGTTTATCCATTATAAAAACTTAGATTATTACGTTTATTAAGCTAATATCAACTTTACTTGAAATGAAATGTTTGTGTTTCCATGCATGTTCAAAGTACAACTCAACTTTAGCAGATGGAATATCCAACTGCGGAACAGACATATGGTCAACTTGGCAATAAAAAATTGCCCTATTTTAGCGTCCGATTCGCTTTGTATGATTTATAAATTGGCAGTCAACGTTAAATCTGAAGTATTGTTTAGATAAAGTGCAACGTTTAAGAACCCTTGCTTCGAATCTTTAAGGCAGTGAATTGCTGCCACTGTACACCTTAGGATTTATAAATTGACAGCCGACGTTAAATCTGAAATCTAGTTTAGATAAAGTGCAACGTTTAAGAACCCTTGCTTCGAATCTTTAAGGCAGTGAATTGCTGTCACTGTACACCTTAGGACCTTTTCCATTGACAGTAACAATGTCCCGCCTTTTATCCCGGCCATACCCCTATGGAGAACAAACCTTTCGTATGTCTTATATCATTATATTTGTCCCCAGTAAGAACTTTTTATTTTGTTCTGATAATTTTTTTTGGGTTCTGTCTTTTTTCTTTCTAACGCTGTATTATTTCAAAAGATGTAGCTTTTGTATTTGACTTATCGTTTCTGCTCAGAAACCTTTTAAATACCAACACATGCATTTGTTATTGATCAGTTAGTTAGTACATGTCGCAAAATATGAAAAAAATTGTATATATTTTGGTTAAAAGAGAGAATTGCCAATAAGTTGGAGTTTTATTTTAACATTAGCTGTATGTGAATACCTCACTAACTAATACAGTCATGTAATTTGAAATCCTTTCTTGTTGACTTTAATATTGATGGCAAGGTCAAATGTCAATTTGACGTTATAGATTTTGATCCCTGTATACATTCGTTTTTATACATGATAAAAATGACAACAACACGTTCAACGTTGGATCCTCAATGCTCTTCAACTTTGTAATTGTTTGGCTTTATAAATATTTTGATATGAGCGTCACTGATGAGTTTTATGTAGACGAAACGCGCGTCTGGCGTACTAAATTATAATCCTTGTACCTTTGATAACTATCAATAATTTCACTATTTAAAAGCTGTGAAAGTATAAGAGTTGTAACAGTTTTATGACAAAACAATACCCAAAAATAGCTAAATCTATCTAAGGTCAACTTTGCCTGAGAGAGTTCAAACCTTAGTTTCTTTATGATTTCAAAATTTGAAATGGACAATTTTAGAAAGATTTGATATAAATCATGTCAGTATCTGACAACTAAGCTGATGACACCCTCGGCAACTGATTTTCAAGCGGAAGAGGTATCGATCCATTTATGTAAGAATAGAAGACAAAACATTAAATAATGTCATGCGTCCGAGGCGCTTTTCTTGACTTACCTTCATCAGGAACGTTAATAGCCGAATATTTCAAAGCCGATACTGTATAAGAACCGAAATAGTTAAAGACCTTGATGGCACAAATAAACCTAAGCCAAATCAATTTAAGGTCAACTTTGTTTCTTAAGGTTGTCTGACATATGACATTGACAGGTTCATTCTAAAGTGATATTAAATAAATCAAATATAACAATATCATGCATTTATATTATTCAAAGTACATAAAACAATATATTTCTGGACTCAGTGTAAAATGCATGATCATTATTTATCACCACTTAGTATTTATTTACCTTTGCCGATTGTCCATTTTCCATCTTCTATGTTGATTTTACATCTACGAACAACAATATCAACACCATCTGTACTGGTAACATCGTCTATGTCTTCCTTCAATAATCTTCTCAAGAGGCACGTTTTTCCAGCTGATTCCTTTCCAACTATCATAATTCTTACAAAATACCTTTTTTCAGTTTCTGACTTTTGCATAAGTTTTTTGAATGTGAGTATATTTTCTGCAAAATTGAGAAATTTTCATTTAAGCAAATCAAAAATGGAATTATTTTCTTTGCATAAACGAAAAAGAGTGTAACGGAAATTACAAACAAAACAAAAATAAACACGAAACATTTACATTAAAATATAGAAGAGGGAAGCTAACTGTCATGTATCAAAGTCGATAAAAATCTTCACAATATAGTTAGCAATTGAGACTTATAAATGTTTCGGATTCTTTTACGGTTTCGAATTCAGTAAAGATCAAAAGAAAAAAAAACCGTGCTTGTATTGAGAAATATCTCTTTCAGGGAAACGTTTTCGGTCAAAGAGCATAAAATGTTTAACATCATATACTTAATAATCAAATTCAAATGTATTTCCACAGAAAAGTGCAAAGACCTTCTAATACATAACTTGAGTATAATATAATATACAAAGGTCAATCTTGTTTTTTGTTGTTGACGTAAACACTTAATAAATATCTATTGTACTTTCCGAGAAAAGGATCTTTCAATGTTTTGTTCACGCACCGTTCAAAGTCTAAGTAGCACATGTAAGAAGGTTTTGATATCATATGCAATCGCGGGTGAAGTTAATTTATTGCTGCTAAGGTAAGGACAATTTATGATTTAAAGATTGTCCCCTTTGTCATAGATTTCGGTACTGAGATGACCAATGTAGTCAAAATCGTGGAATATTTTTGAAATAAGGCGTTGAAAGCGCTATCTGTGTGTGTGTTTTTTCTAATTCATAGTTTAGGAGGATACATATGGAATCAATCATAAAATTTGGAATTGTTTATGAAACTAAAGGATCTAAAGAGCCCGTGTCGCTCACCTTGGTCTATGTGCATATTAAACAAAGGACACAGATGGAGTCATAACAAAATTGGGTTTTGGTGATGGTGATGTGTTTGCAAATCTTAGTTTTACTTAACATTCTTGCTACTTACAATTTTCTCTATCTATATTAGTTCGGACTGACCTTTAGATACAGAGGAAAATATTTTGTAAAAATTTACCAAAAATTACCAAATTAATGAAAATTGTTAAAAATTGACTATAAATTTATAGTAAATTTTTAACAATTTTCATTAATTTGGTAAATTTTTGTAAATTTTATTAAATATTTTCTTTTGTATCTTTAAAGAGCAATAACTCCTTAAGGGGTCAACTGATCATTGTGGTCATGTTGACTTATTATTAGATCTTACTTTGCTCAACATTATTGCAGTTTGCCTTTGCCTCTATCTATAATATTATTCAAGATAATAACCAAAAACCAACATTTCTTTAAAAATTACTAATTGGGGACAGCAACCCAACAGCCAGTTGCCCATTTTATCTGAAATTTTCAGTGCATATAAACTAGATACCCTAATATTGATTGTGGATAAATTTGGTTAAATTTGACCCAGTAGTTTCAGAGAGGAAAATTTGTTTTAAAGATTACAACAATATAAGAAAAATTCGTAAACAATGACTATAAAGGGCAATAACTCCTTAAGAGGCCAACTGATCATTTTGGTCATGTTGACTTATTTGTAGATATTACTTTGCTTAACATTAATGCTGTTTACATTTTATCTCTATCATCTATAATAATATGCAAGATGATTACCAAAAACGACAAAATGTCCTTGAAATTACCAATTCAGAGGCAGCAACCCAACAACAGGTAATCTGATTTATCTGAACATGTCAGGGCAGGTAGATCTTGACCTGATATATAATTTTACTCCATGTCAGATTTACTCTTAGTGTTTTGGTTTCAGAGTTATAAGCCAAAATTTACATTTTACCCCTATGTTCTATTTTTAGCCATGGCGGCCTTCTTGGTTGGTTGCCCGTGTCACCGGACACATTTTTTTTAACTAGATACCCCAATGATGATTGTGGCCAAGTTTAGTTAAAATTGGCCTAGTTGTATTAGAGGAGAAGACTTTTGTAAAAGTTAACGATGAAGACGGACGACGGACGCCAAGTGATGAGAAAAGCTCACTCAGTCCTTTGGGTCAGGTGAGCTAAAAAAGCATCATCATTTTAACTGAATGTCCAATAAAACATTGAAAGATCTTGTTTTTTTTTCAAGTTAACTAACACGCACTTGTATCAAGCAATATTTAATGTAGAGCAGTGTTTGTTTTCGAACACTACAGACAATCATGAGTATTTTGCGAAACGCAACAGCAAATAAAGCTAAAATAATAAACCTCCTCATTTGACAAAGTAGGCATATTTCATTACAAATGATATGATTGACATTAAAAACAAGAACAGTCAGATGTAAGCAAAATGTATTTGACGTCGGTGGTTAATTGAAATTTGTTCTTTATCTGTTCTAAAGCAAGACAGTTTGATGTTTATCTCAGCCCAGTTGCCAGTATCTAAGTTATGGTATGAAGGACAAATTTGTATTGATGTTTTTTATTTAAACAATACATTTATTTAATTGAATGAATTTATAAACCCCAGTCACCGGTGTTGCCTACATGTGGTAATAACTTACTGCTACGATTTTTTATCCATCGTCGCTCAATTCCTACTATTATAATCAAAACAACAACTGAAAATGATAATACAAGTCATGTTAAGAATAGAAGTGTTTCAATGTAATGGTATGTCAGATAGCTCTGTACCAACATATCTAACTGTTAAATATATGCAAAAATGATAAAAAAAAAAAAAACAATTGCCCATACATATGTTATTTTGAAGTTCTTCACGTATTCACTAGTAAATAAGTTAAAGATATGTTGCTCCTAATTTGGGTTGAATCGTTCCTAATCAAGGTTCATACAGACAAAATATGCGGACATCTGCATCTAGTTGGTAACTTGTATATATACTTTTTTATGATTGTATGTTTATCGGTTTTTTTTCTTAACTCCCATTTGCAATATGATGGACCTGTCTTCAATTTTGTCACCAGGAACTGCAAAACGGTTGTCTAACTTCGAAAAACAACTTGTGTCTAGTATTTGAAGGAAGAACATATTTCTAAGATTTATGATAATGTAAATAATACAAAGCATAGACACGATAATATGTAGCTTTGTTTAGAGTGTATTTCAGTCTAGAAGCCATCCAATTAACCATCGAGATCACCACGAAAACAATCGGTGGTGGCATAACACGATATAAACATAAACATAAATATGAATTAATAAAAGGACCTCGTGTATATGGATTTTTCTATGTCAGGTTTATTTCAATATTAAGGTAAAATAAAAATAAGTTATGTTTCGATTTTATTTGAATAAGAATGTTTTTTTGTTAATCGAGTGGGTTAATCAAATGATTTGCCTTTCTTTCACTTTCAATGTTGACTTTCTTTTCCTGGTTTACCTTTATGAATTGTTATTTGGATGGAGAGTTGTCGCTTTGGTACTCACACCACATCTTCATATATCTAAGCAATAGTACACATGACAGAACATAGAAAACTGAAAAATAAGCATCACAAACCCCACCAAAACCTATGGATGATGATGGTGATCGCAGGTGCCCAGGAAAGGTAAACAGATTCGGCTTCACATGGGGCATCCGTCGTGTTGCTCATGTTATAACAAATCCGGTAAATATTCTAATTCGGTAGGTCATATTCATGAAATGTGGTATCGAAATATTTTCTAGACAACCTGAAAATTCTTTTAAACATGATTACAGGAGAAACAAAATATTGCACCACTTATCAAACAATGTTTCATATTCTTGTTTGATATTGACAAGATTTCATCTTTTGATATGTTAATTGTTCCTTCAGTACTGTTTATTTTTATTTGCTTATGATCAGGTTTGTTTGAAGTAGTAACTTTAAATCAATTTTGTTATTTCAAAATTTATACATTTATGAAAATGACCCATGTTAGAAGGAGCGTTGAAAAATGTATTGTTCTTTGTGCAAAATATGTAGTATTGCCTCCTCCAAAACTCGTTTTAAAAAGGATTGTAGAAATAGAAAGAAAACAAAAATCTCTTAAATTAAACTGTTCATATATTTAGATGTACTTACAATAAACGAATAACAATATCATAACCCATGTAGCTGCTCTGGTGCGATATTCATCTACAATTTCAAAATTAAGTCTTTGTTATTCGAGTACTTTGTATTGTACGGCATTTTTATCTTCGATTGTTTAATAATTTATAATTCTATTAACAAAGATAGTCATTTCAACACCATTCTGACGAGCAACAGCAACATTTTTATTATTATTTCAAATATCGAACGATTTGTTGCATGTATCTTTTACCTTTTTAAAAAATAACTAATTTTTGTTCTTTAATCGATTTTGCCTCTCTAATAACAATTGCAATCTTTCCAAAAGACTGTAATAAATGGATTATACATGTACATAGATAACGGACCGTAAAAAGATGACAAAATGACAAGTCCTATAAATAATCAATTGACAAATACAGATGATGGCAGTCCTAACCTGTACAGCTAGTTAACTTAACTAGCAGACCTTATGACTGGTTAAGGTTAATTTGGGATAGGTTTTATGACTGCAGTATCCGGTCCAAGGACAAAACTTGCGTTAACTTAAAAAGCAGTCCTTTTACTGTTTAATGTTGGCTCGAAAAGATCAATTCAGGATAGGTCCATGGCCAGTGTTAAAGTTAACTATGCTTCGAGCAGTCACATACACAAGTTAACACATGACCAGACCTGTTCTTATAAAAGTTAACTTTGGTCTTGTTTGCTCCTCTAAGACAAAGTTAACTTAATCCCAAGTTAACTTTGGTCTGGTCTTCTCTTTCAAGAAAACGTGAACATGATTCAAAGATAAGTTGTAAACAGGACTTTATATGAGTAAAATTGAGAATGGAAATAGGGAATGTGCCACAGAAACAACAACCCAACCATAGAGCAGACAACAGCAGAAGGTCAGCAACAGGTCTTCAATGCAGCGAGAAATTCCCGCACCCGGAATATACTCCTAGTTTATCTATGTACAAAATATTTTTAGTGAACTGAATTTAGATATTGAATAATTAATTCATTTAAATGTTAGACACAAACAAGCTCTTAACAATACTTTGAACATTTGATTCAAAATAAGATGCTAAACATTGATGAAAAAACTGTTTTTTTTTTATATTAATATAAGAACCTTAAACACAATAAATTTTTTGAAGACTATTTTACATCATTAAACTTTACTCAAAGAAAATTAATAACGAAACTAAGAATCAGTGACCATATTTGACATATAGAAAAAGGAAAAAATTATAATATTTCTAGAGAGCAGAGATGATGCCTTAAATGTAACATAAAAGAAGACGAAAAACATTTGTATTAGATTGTAAATTAATTAGGAAACTAAGAAAATAAATTTTATGACAATTGAGAATTACAGTTTTCTTTTAAAGATTTGTCTGATAAAAAGAAATGAGGTTTATACTCAATCTATCAACACCATCACAAGTCAATAAATGTGGGTCCTACACCAACACGCCATTAGACGATATGACATAGGGATACTGGAATTTTAAGCTATATTATCTATTCATTTTGTGTATGTCACAAACTTAAGATGGTAATACAATTTTGAATATATAAATTTGAATTTAAATAAAGTTAAAAAAGAAAGAAAGAAAATAAAACTAGTAGGCGATTCTAAATTTCTGACAGAAACACATAGAAATAGGAGCAGTTAACATCCTTGACAGCAGTGATTTCAGCCATTTCGAATTGTTGTTTTTGTGCAATTGATGGTTGATTGCACAAAAACAACAATTCGAAATGGCTGAATTCACTACTGTCAAGGATATTAACTGTTCCTATTTCTAGGTGTATATCTAACCATAAATATGAAAAGACATCAACAAGGAAGCATGTCGCAAAAGTTATGATGATGCCATTTATAAAAAAAACACACACCAAATGCACGTAAGTTAACAGGATTTAAAAGGAAGAATCCTTATTTAATATAATGCTAACCATACTTTTCATCATTTCTTTCCTTTTATTAATCTAAAAAATTTGAAATTTTTCAATTCGTCCGCAGTTTGGGTCATCTGTGAATCTGTTAAATAGATATAGGCAGATGTGGTGTGAGTGCCAATGAGACAACTCTCAATCCAAATAGGGATTTAAAAAATTAAACCATTATAGGCCAATGTACGGCCTTCAACACGGAGTCTTGGCTCACACCGAACAACAAGCTATAAAGGGCCCCAAAATTACTAGTGTAAAACCATTCAAACGGGAAAACCAACGGACTAATCTATATAAAAAAAAACGAGAAACGAGAAAAACGTTATAAATTACATAAACAAACACAACTACTGTACATCTGATTCCTGACTTAGAACAGGTGCAAACATTTGCAGCGGGATTAAACGTTTTAATGGTACACACGATAAAATATCAACTGGCTTTCGATAAAATCTATGACATCAGAACACACACAGGCAAACCGAACGAGTTGGGATATATGAACACCGTATGATGGAGCCAAAGGCACATCGCCGTCTAAAAAAGGAAAATTAACAATAGGAAAAGAAAAATCGTCTCTTTTGTCGTAATTTTTAGTATGAAGTTTCCCGTTTGAAATTGAAATGTCTAAATCTAGAAAGAACAGTTGCTGTTTATGTTAGGTTTAGTTAAAGTAAGTTGTTTTTTGGTAAATTTCGGAAGTATATTTAGAGAACTCTGGATTATTCAACGAAAACATATCATCCAGATAACGTTAGGTCTTTTTGAATGTATCAACCCAATATAACGATGATGGGTCTTTACTGAGTTTGGTCATAAACTGAGATTCATAGCAACATAGAATTAAATCTGCTATTAAAGGGGCACAGTTGGTGCCCATAGGAATACCTACTACCTGACGATACACTTTATCGCCGAAACGTACATAAATGTTCTAGCCGAAAATTTAAAGCTTCAATTATTTCCTCACATTTCCAGTAAGTGTATCTAGCATACTATCCTTTGTCACTACAGATAAAGGGTCTAAACAAGCTACAGCAAATAAAATTACAATGAGATTTTTCGAAAGACCATTTTATCAAATACAAAAACCTTTTCTTTATAAGATTGTGTGGAAGTGTAGTGTACAGAGTAGAAAAATCATAACTGTCAACAGAATTATTAGGACCATCAAAAGCATGTATTTTATATAAAACCTCTAAAAAAAATTAACACTCCAAAAATAGTTAATACCATTATTTTCAAAAGCTTTATTACAAAAGTTATTAACCAGTTCTTTGATAGAAGTAAGGGAAAAAGTTAGAAGCACTGATAGATTAGTAGTAGAACACTTACTCGATGCGGAGATGAAACGGAATTCAAGTGGGTTTTTTTTGTGTAATGTCGGTAACCAGTACATGGTAGGGACTTTCAAATGTTCGGAAGATGCTTTGAGCTTGGTAGTGGCAGTGATATGCTTGTTAATGATTTGACTCTCTGTGGTGCGCACTGACCTGAATGTAGAGGAATTGATAATTTCGTTTTGAAGAACTTCCGTGTAGAATATGCGTCACACCACCACTACATTATTAGCTGCCTTGTCACGATACGAACACAAACCGCTCTGCGAGTACCTTGAGTTTATTTTTTATTCTAGAAATGGGAATATCATGTTTCCTCTTATTAATTTCAGAATTGTTTTCTAAATGAGAATATTCGAATATTAACAGTATTCATAGTTTTATTCAAATAACTGTCTAAAGACTTTGATAAGCTTTTTCACGTTATAGCTCTTCATCTTTTATATAAGCTTTGGATTTCAAATATTTTGGCCACGAGCATCACTGAAGAGAGCAGGAAAATTGGTAACGTTAATGTTATTGCACCAATTTTTACAGTAGGCAGACTTTAATGACCTGACGACACTGTTTCAAATCTATTATAGATTGAGGACGGTATGTCGGTCCTTTCTTTAGAAAAATTATGATCTCACGGTCTTCGACGATGTTGAGGTATCCTGTAATAAGATGACCGTAGGGAACATATTTAAAACTAGATGTTTCGCAGTCTCAAGTGGAAGGAACATTATTTTCTATATTGACGTCTGTTGTAATTAAAAATCAAATTTCTGCTCGGTTTTTTATAAGAATACGAAATAATGGGTTGTTCTATGTTATAAAAATATGGAGGTATTAAGCTATAGACAGAAGAGTCATTGATTATGCTAGACAAATTAATAAAATCAATACCTCTATTTATATATTCTAATTTAAGAAAATGTCGTTTATGATTTTCATGTTTTTCAATACTAGGAAATAGCCTTTAAAACAATCTGTAACAAGGTGTATAATATTTTGCATTGTATCAGGCAACCTACGGACACTTCAAAGAGTCATATCAAGAAGATTTAACATGACTTGTTAATTGTATATCTCACACAGCCGTATGGACGCCCACTTCGACAATAGTTTTACTGCCAGTCAAAAGAATACCAGAAGCGATAATTGGTCTATGCCCCAGTCACCCGTTGGATATTGAACAATTCAATTAATGATGAATAACTTAAAGCTTTGAAGTGGTAAGAATATATAACAAAATTAATATTTTACAACTGATCTAGAAGCAAATAATGTGTCAGTCTTTGATTTTTCGGAATTCATGACTTTGAATATTCGGAATTAAAGAACCGTAGTGAACGCGTTCACATACCCAACGCCCCCAAATTTTCATTGATAAAATAAAATAACTCTTTGGAGAAAAAGATTAATCATAATTTCCGGTCGATATAGTATGTTCTTTTTATTGGTCATTAACAATGACATGGGTTATAATATCCCTAAATGTAAAGCAATGGTATCTTATCAGGATTTTATAAAGGAAATACCATTAAGCAAAGGTAACAATTATGATAAAAAGCAATAGGGGTATAAACTATCAGCTGAATTATAGTTATGTATGTATCATTTAGCCAGAAAGCAACTGGCCTTTTTCTTGGTTAAAATATGTCCATTAAGTGTTAAATTTTAATACTTTTACAAGAATTTGTGAGAATAAATGGGTTATCAAAAGTTTCGAAAGTACACCATTAATTTATTTACCTACCAAAGTAGATTCAATAGGACATAATATGATTTTCGTCTTAGCTGTTCAAAATCTTAGAAGATATTATCTTAGAAATTGGGTATGATAGTGATTGACGGCTAACACTTAGTATTTCACATCTACACTAATTCCATGTAATGAAAATGTAGAAAATACACAGAGACTTATTCGAACTGTTTATATGTTCCAACACGATAGCTAAGATGTGTTGAGATCATTAGAAACATCGTTCATAAGTCTGAAAGGGCAATACAAGTTATTAATTGTTTATCATAAAATTCCATTAACAAGGCTTTTAAGATGATTGTATCTTTCTTTTAATTGAGTAATAACGAAGACTTGCACAACTATCACAATACAAATCAAAAGAACCCAATTTTAATATATTGATGAATTACTTTGTTATTTTTATTTGATTTCGCTGTACCAACTTACTTGTAGGAGCATAGTTGATGTTGTATCTGTAGTTGTCAAACTCAAAGATCTGTATTGTCCGTGATAGATTAACCCTGTAAAGATAACACTTACACATGACTATTACAGAGTTCTGTACAGATCAAATCATAGATATAATCATAAAAACATTTAATAATTTCAATTTTCATGAAATAAACAACTCTGTTTTTTTTCGTTAACGTTTCTTTTATGAATTACAAAGTAAAACGTATGTAATTTTTGAAATTACAGGCACGTTTGGTATTGATACTAGTTTTGGAATTAAAAGTTATTTTCGCTGCGCAACACTATATAGACTCACATGTATATATTTCTTAACTAGTCCCACTTAATTGATACAGAGCTAAACCATTTTGAATTTTCAAAGATATTAGCTATATGTAGATTCATGTGTAGTGATACATGAACAGAATAACGAAATAATTTTAGAGACAAAAACACTTACCTATCTCCTAAGTAACGGCTTCTTGTCATTTGCATACCATCCTGGCATTCAATATCTGAAAAAGATAATTGATAAGTTTGTTTCCCTTCTGCACGTGGTATACAAATGGATATCCGGAATTTTTATCGTCAGTTGTAATGTCGGTAACATTTTTGCTTACACAATCTCGATTAACATCATGCATGCACATTCACTCAACTGTTCTCCATTGCACTATCTAAATTGTAGGTTATAAATATACATGAGGCATCGTTTTTTTTAATTTCTAAAATGGTACTGATAAATCATTTTTGTTTGCAAAATGTACATTCCTTAAGAGATATTGTAAACAAGGGATCGATTGAATAAATTTAACAGTAATAATCAATTACACAACGTATCCATCTAATTCTCAATAAAATACCTCATCAAAAGTAACAATCAATGTCCAACCGTTTCCATCTAGCTAAGTTATAAAAAAAAATAACTGATCAACAGTAGCAATCAATGTTCCACAGTTTTCGTTTAGTTTGTGAAATAACTTAAAATGTACGACATTTACTGACGGGGATAATGACTTAAGAAGTATACGTAAACGATAAAATGTCTTAAAATGGATTCGAATCGTCATTGGTACAGTTAAAAGTTCACATCAAATTTAAATTAAAAAAAACATAGTTGAATGCCACAATTCCATAAAGGTATGCCGAATACGAATACGGGTGTATGCGTGGAGGGAGAACATCATTATTGTTTCAAATATTTCCTAAACAGTCAATTTACGTAAAACAAAACGTTGCAATAATTCTTGATATCAACAAGAAAGTATATACTACTCGGCTAGAAATATCCTGGATACTAAATGTTTAACCTGCACTGAAATCGACCCCATTGTAGAATGTTGGATAATGATCAGGCTGAACATTTACCGACACAAATTTAATCAGCTAATATACTAATTTACGATATCAAATATTAATTAATCAACAATCTAAAGATAAAAAAGTTATTGTCTGTTGTTGATAGAAAAATACGATGTTAGATTATTGGTCAATGAGATGCTAAAAATTACCCTAAATATAAATCCAATACAATATTTTTGGCAACTTTACTAAAGTGACAGCTCCATTTGTGTATTACATATTGGTAGTATTCATACCTGATAAAAAAAAGCTTGTAATTTACCTTTTATTCCAACCGTTTTATTGTATGGATTTATTCCGAGATAGCAGGAACAATCTTCAGTTGTAGGATCGCAGTAACACTGGTTGGACGAGTTCATGACAAAAGTATATCCTCTATCGGTATTACATATACATTTTCTATTGACCGTAGTGTTGCCGTCTTCATAAGTCTCCTGACCTAAGCTGTTACAAAGAGTTTTTTTAATGCTACAGTAACTGTGCCCAATTGTGTCAAAAATAAAAGGCTGGTATCTAGTTGCACTGCATGTTGCTCTGTTTAAGTTCGGCTGAAAGACGTATTTATAACCTGCAAATATTAAATATAGAACGTGCCTTATACTTAATTATAAATCATAAGTTATATTTCGCTGCATTTGTCGCATCCTAATACAGGTACAAAGCCAAGTTATTTATATCAACAATGCAATACAGTTATAAATAAGAACGATAACTTTTAATTGAGGATACTTTCTTTTTGATTAGTTATCAAACGTTTGTATTAACATTTAGGAAATACAGTTATTATTTTAAATGATGTTTGAACTGTTTACTCTAGTAGAGCTCAACACTAAATAAATTTACGTTATGTTATAAACAGACACATATTTAAATATATAAAAAGGCATACCTTCAGCTAAAATTCTAGGTCTGCTACATCTTTCTCTGTATACATTTACTCCATAAGTTACGTCAAATAAGCAAGTATAATTTCTTGGTGGCTCACACAGGGATTTTGCCCGAATTTTCCAGTGTGCTGATGATGGACAGGTGAAGTTGTATGCTACATTTGAGGATACAATCTACAATAAAAAAGCATATCCCTCATTGATTCAAGCAATTGTTCTTTGAAATTGCGATTGAAATTGTAATTTATCAACACAAACGCACATAGGCGAAAGTGTATGCGCACGTAAAACTGTTCAATAACATATCAGACTTAAAACTTAATATTAAGACGCACGCTGTGTCTAGATAGCACTCGACAATAATGTTGGTTCGCCAAATCAAACTGTATATTAGGACGCACGCTGAGTCTAGATAGCACTCGATAATAATGTTGTTAGGCCAAATCAAATACAAAGCTGTACAGTTAGTGTTTTATAAAACTTTGCTGTTACAACATAATGGAAAGTATTTTACATTCATATTTATATGTATATATATATCGCCCATGCAAGATCTGATTCTTGGCTCGGCTTTCGGCCATACTTTAAAAGAGAGGTGGACGATATCAGAGGGATATCAATAATACACAAAACGCAACATATAAAACAAAAGACTAAGCACCACGAACCCAACAAACAATTGAGATGACCTCTTTGGCTCCCGATGGGTTAGCAGATCATTTGAGAAACGGATAATTAAAAACAGTCAACCAACTTGTGATTGTTTTCGTAAAATTGACAAAAGGATGAAATCAATTTTGCCACTTGAAACTTTTGTTTTTATAGTTTCATTGTGAGCAGCAACCCTTTATTAAATAAATCGTGATGCGTAATACAAGCCCTGAACTAGTGTATCAACTGGGACTTGAACATATATAGTCCGCATGAAGGCGATGCTGGAATGTTGCTATATAGACATGTTTTTTTTTCATCCGACCCTGATTGTCAATGTCTATATGTAAGTAAAGATTTGCGATATAGCTTACTGCATCTGTTGTATCATTTATATAAAATTCGATGAAATAGTTACGTTTAACATAGTCATCAAGTTTTGAATTATTTAGCAATTGAACATCACCTATATAGCAGAAAGTAAAGTTGAGAATAATTCCAATTTCTTTGGATATTCTTTTGTATGGAAAAGTAGGACTAAACCTTTCAATTGGTCTTTGAGTTTGGAATGCGGAACAGTCGTATAAATTTTGGAAAGTAAAAAAAGTTTTTATGCTATTGCAATATTAAAGATGTATATTGTAAGTACTATATAATAACTATGGATTTGTTTATTATACTCATAGGATTCACGACACCTCAAGCAAAGGAATAAGTCGCATTACGCATCTGGTGATCGTCAGCTTGCCAAAACTCCTGTCTTACCATTGCTAGGAGCGTCTTAAACGGGCATTGGAATGAGAGTGTTTTTGCATTTGCTCTATTGGAAGACCTCACTTTGACTTGGAGAAGAACAACAATAAGAGGTATGTTCGATTGCTTTTTTGTTCTTTTTTTGCTGTGTATTTACGGATTCGGTGCCTTTAATGAATCGTGTGTTATCCCTTATCCTTTTCCTTTTCTTCTACATTAAAATGACTATTTTTACAAAGTTCAATATTGATGTCACAACTGTGTGGTCAACTTCCTTAACCATAATCCTTAACCCGAAACAAGATGGAAATACAGAAAATTAAACATATGTGTCAGACTTATATGATACACACCTGAAGGAGAGTCAGTAGGATCAACATGTTTATGATGTTTGTTCTTCATTTATAATATATACCATCTAAAAAGAAAAACAGTACACAAATCTAAGGTTGATTAATTGACAATAAACTGTGCATAACAATACTTAATAATTCAATCTTGGTTTTATAATATTACATATTCTTGATGCATCGTTGGTCAATGTCAAGATGTTTTTTCATATTTCTATTTTCTAGTAAACATATCTTTAATTTATTATTTCCAGATGTCCTTAGTTCTTAACATGGATGCCCACATGAGTTAATGATGAGATGATAAGAACGTATTTTGTAAAACTACCAAGTGAACAATCATATGTTAATAGAGCCTCGATAATTCTATTCCGTAAAATGGATTTAATTTGATTCGGCATTACATAGAGAGAACACACACATGCTAAAGCTTCTGACTTATGTTTGAACTTTCAACTTTCCAAACCTTGATTTTGCAGTTGATCAATGGAAACAACGCCCCAACATTTGTGTCAATACATACAAGATGACAAAGAGTGTGAATGCATTCACCGGATTAAATAGGGATGATAACTTGTAGATTAAGGCTAGGAACATCAAATTACACTTTAAAACGATTTGATGTACAACACTTGAGATATAACGCTTTTAGTGCTCTCTATTCTTAAATAATAATAAAACAAAAATAAACAGATGTTCCTGAAATGCACTAAAACGTGTTATTTCCCACTTTCTCTTTTTTCGCTTTTGTATAAAAAGTAAGATGATAATCTTTGTTTCTTTATACCAAAACTTATCAAAAGGTAATAATTATAAAGAACGGTACATAACCGTAAATAAGTTTTCTACCATTCGTTCTACACTAACCTGTCTGGAGAGTTGTAGAATAGCTAATCTTATTATACATTTTGTTAAATAGTAAATTTGTATATTTTGAAAATTTTCACATTACCTCTTGTTTTGTACTTGAGGTTTCTGACTTGTAAGTGCTTTTTGGAAATTATTGTTTGAAAGGAATGTTCGTTATCTTATAGTTATGAACATAAAAAAGGCTCCACAATGTGAAATGTAGATAAAGTAAATATTTAATTAAATAAATACTGGAACAAATACACACTTTAGCATACAATATGTTCACATATGGCATATAACCTACAATACCAACCACAAAGATCAAGTCTGTCAGATAAATTTATGATAATTATTGTTACTTGTTTAGTTAACTGCGTCTCAGTCAAACTTTATATTTGGTGCTTTTTAAAACATGACAAAGACTGATTGACAATAGACGCTATATACATTTCAAATGTTTACGAAGTATGACGAACATAACTGGTTTAATAATACACATTTAAAACACCACTATTTACCATAGTATCAATGAACTCTTATCTTAATAACAAAAGAAGAGTTGAACTGTGATCTTTTTATTGGGTCGATTTCAAAATTGTATTGATCTTTATATATAAGTTTTGTATTTTTAAATGCTCAACAAAAACATATTTTGTTCTGTCTTGTTCCATCTAAAAAAAAGATTAACGATTTTAAATTTTCGTTTATGGTGAAGTATTAGAACTGTGCACAAATGATAATGTGATCCTATAAAAACAATTATGAATAAATAAATGGCAAAGATCGTTGGAATAATCGTTTTTCATATAAAACCAATAATTATTTTCAACGGTTAAAATTTGTTTTCGAATATAGATATGTATTGTATATTCACAAATGAAGAATTTCATCTACCTTGCAATTACGGTTTTACATGTAAACATGGTATAATATTCATTTTAATAGGCCTGCGGAATTATATATAAAAACTGATCCAACAGAGTTATGAGAAAGAAGTACTAAATTGTTACGTCACAAATACGAATTAAATCATTTTAGAAAGTTTAAATATTCATATGTTGTAAAAATGTCTGTTGTTTGTAGTTAGTTTTAACGATATTAAAATACTGTTTTTGCGATATTCACAACGAGGGTTTCCCATGTTTATTCAACTAAATATGCTTACTTGAAAATACTAGATCCAAAGTCAAAAATGATGACCTGTATGTTAAATGTAGTCCATTATTAGTCATTGACTTGAAATTATATACTGTATATTGTGCAAACACATCTCTATTCGTCATTATAGTAACATGATATTTCCTTTAAACAGTACGGAATCCACATACAAAACTAGTTTGTGACTCTTTGGACAAACCCCAAGATGTATAAGTTTATGCTGTGCATTACATCGCGACTGATTTATAATAACTCGTTGTATTTCAATGAGAATTCTAAACAGGATACCTGATATTTTTCAATAGAAATGTAATAGACCATGCAAATGATCATTGAACTACAAATTGAAGTCTGGTATTTAACATTGATCTAAATAAGAATTGCAACAATGTATTTAAAATTCGTCCGATAATATCATTTTTTATTTATTTAAGATAACTTTTCAATAAATGTATAAGGAATAATAAAGTTTATTAATTAAAATCCAAATAAAAGAGCAATTACCTATACATGTTATATATTGAAGCTGATCATGTTCTATTTGTATAAAATTAATGAATTTTTTTTGAAAATGTGTTTAAAAATACTCCGAACTGTGATCCGATGTTGTACAAACATGAGGTTAGGTGGAAAATAAGTCGTAACGTTGGTGATAACATAAAATTAACGGTACCAATTTTCTTGCACCAGATGCGCATTTCGACAATACATTTCTCTTCAGTGATGCTCGTGGCCAAAATATTTGAAATGCAAAGCTTACATAAAAGATGACCTGCATTCAAAGTCGGCTTGCAAATGTCAGTCTGACGTTACATAACCTTTCTTTACGAGTGCGACCTTACACTATGTCAGCACAGCGTCGGATGTCATATATTGGTCGAACGTCTAAATAAATCCAAATATTGAAAACACACGTACACGAAAAAAAATATACATTATCATTTCACATTAATATTTATAGAATACTAAATCGAAGAATCCAAATACGGAAAAATAGTAAACGAGTGATCGAACAACACAGCAACTCACGAATGCGCGTAGCGCATGCGTTAATTGACAGTGTTGTTCGCTCACGAGTATAATATTTTTCGATATTTGATGATTAGTTTTTTTTTTACGTTGACAAATGGATTTTGAAATGAAATAAAAGTCGAAAATGTATAGAACTGTGTCTTTTCCAACGCATACATAAATTGTTTTGATCCGACGTTATCGACGTCTTTACAACGGTATTTGTTATTGTCAGAGGAGTAAAATAACCACGTTTATTTTACATGTGATATTATCGGTTTTTTTATTTACTGGGAAATCAATGTAATTCATTGCAACCAATGTAATACATATATACATATATATATATATACGTATCTTAAAAAAGAAATGGACATGTAAGTCAGTTTAATATTACCCTCTCATAAGAAAAATAACGTCGATCATGTCTTAATCTGGTGTTAATTTCATATTCATATAACCACCAACCACCCTTTTTCAGATTACAGTTGAACCCATTTAGCGGACGCAATATAATCGATTGTCTCTTTAGATTAGTTGATAGTTTTAAAAGTTTATATCATAATTGGTTTATTCGGGTGGGTTTTTTTTTCGTGCCAATAAATAAATAAGACGCCTACGGGTGCGGGAGTTTCTCGCTACATTGAAGACCCATTGGTGGCCTTCGTCTGTTGTCTGCTCTATGGTCGGGTTGTTGTCGCTTCGACACATTCCCCATTGCATTTCTCAATTTTATAGTCGAATGTGATGTGTTTACACAGATACTTGATAAATATGTATTTATTCGTGCGGTTTAGTGACTTATTTTACCATATATTTATTTTGTACTCCCGATGCTCACTTATATTATGAACTAACATTTAACTGCATTTGAAAATTAGGCGAGAAAAGGTAGGAATATCATCACCAAGAGTAGTTAAAATGTCAGTATTCACCTCAGAAACTAACAAAACCTTTAAATAGACTTATTAAGAAGTGATATAGTTACGATACTGTTGTCAGGTCATTACAGATTAAAATTGAGAAAGGAAATGGTGAATATGTCAAAGCCACAACCACCCGACCATAGAGCAAACAACAGCCGAAGGCAACCAATGGGTCTTCAATGTAGCGAGAATTCCCGCACCCGTAGGTGTCCTTCAGCTGGCCCCTAAAATATGCATAATAGTACAGTGATAATGGACGTCATACTAAACTCCGAATTATACACAAGAAACTAAAATTTAAAATCATACAAGACTAACAAAGGCCAGAGGCTCCTGACTTGGGACAGGCGCAAAATTGCGGCGGGGTTAAACATGTTTATGAGATCTCAACCCTCCCCCTATACCTCTAGCCAATGTAGAAAAGTAAAAAAATAACAATACGCACATTAAAATTCAGTTCAAGAGAAGTCCGAGTCCGATGTCAAAAGATGTAACAAAATAAAATAAATAAAATGACAATAATACATAAATAACAACAGACTACTAGCAGTTAACTGACATGCCAGCTCCAGACCTCAATTAAACTGATTGAAAGATTATGTCTTCATTATATGAATATCAGGTACAATCCCTCCCGTTAGGGGTTTAGTATCATACTATCATAAAATATATGAGAAGAACATAACCCGTGTCATGCCAACAACTGTTTTTTTAGAAATAAATGTGTTTAGTTCCGATGCAAAGACCCTATCAGTGAATCAATGTTAAAGCCAAAATATGCAATCTTTAATGACCTGACAACAGTATCGTAACTATATCCCCTTTTGATAAGTCTATTTAAAGGTTTTGTTAGTTTCTGAGGAGAATACTGACATTTTTGTGCTTTATAAAGAATATTTCCATAAAATTTTGGATGTGAAATACCTGAACGTATAAGATGTCTGCATGTTTAGTTATATTTACGAATTATTTCCTTAAACCGGTGATAAAATTTAGTAAATGTTTTGACCAGTTTGTGATATCGAAAACCCTGGTGTAATAATTTTTCGAAATACATAAATTTCTCTCGCTAAAATCTAATACATTGTTACATACACGAGCGAATCGTACAAATTGAGATATATAAACACCATAAGATGGTGACAAGGGAACGTCACCATCTAAAAATGGATAATTAACAATAGGAAATGAAAAATCATCTCTTTTATCATAAATTTTTGTATTAAGCTTCCCGTTTATGATATAGATATCAAGATCGAGGAAAGGGCAGTGGTCATTGTTATCATTAGTTTTATTTAAAGTAAGTTCTACAGGATAAATTTCTTTAGTATACATACTGAAGTCGTCATTATTTAGAGCCAATATATCATCCAAATATCTAAAAGTATTGTTAAATGTTTGTATCAAATGTTGTTTTGATGGGTCTTTGCTAATTTTAGTCATAAATTGTAACTCATAACAATACAAAAACAGGTCCGCAATAAGTGGTGCACAGTTGCCCATTGGAATTCCAATAACTTGACGATATACGGAATCGCCAAAGCGAACAAAAATGTTATCAAGTAAAAATTCAAGTGCATAAATAGTATCAAAGCATGTCCAATTGACATAGTTCTTTTGTTTATTGCTACTAAAAAATGATCTAAAAGAGTTTGAACATATGTACTCGCATTCCGACTTTTTAAATGCCCAGTTATTAGGGATGTGAATTTTTTCTTAATAAGAATATGAGGCAAAGTGATATATAGGGTAGAAAAATCAAAACTTTGAACAGATTCAAAATCACCAATATATGCATGCAATTTATCAAGTACTTCCAACGAGTTTTTGACACTCCAAAAGTAATTAATTCCACTATTTTCAAAGGCCTTATTTGAACAATTTATTATCAGGTTTTTTATTGTACCAAGTGTACTAGTAAGTAAAACAGACAATTTAGTAGTTGAACAATGGCTAGAAGATGAAATAAATCTATATTTGTAAGGTTTTTTGTGCAGCTTCGGAAGCCAGTACATAGTTGGGACTTTCATTGTGTTTGGTTCTGCTTGTAAAGAAGTAGCTAAAAGTTTATGTTTGTTACAGATGTCGTTTTCTGAAAATGAAGTCATTTGGAATGTTGGTGAATTCGTGATTTCCTTTTGCAGAACCTCTATATAAAATTTACGTCAAACAATAATGATATTATTAGCAGCTTTATCAGCCGGGACAAAAACAAATTCCTTGGCTAGTTCTATTAGTTTATTTTTGATACGCGAAATAGGGTTTTTATAGTTTTTGTTGAGGGTAAAATGTTCTTTAAAATGTTGTATTCGAATATCAACTATTTTCATTACTGAATTAAAAAAAGAGTCCAAAGATTTTTTGTCAGCTTTTTCCCGTTTTACCCATTTCAAACAGTAGGCACGGAGTGAGTCGTTGATGATATTACGACACTCATTCCAGTTAATAGTTGACGGGGGACGATATTTAGGTCCTTTACTGAGGAATGATTTTAACTCTCGGTCGCGAACGATGTTAAGGTCTCCTGTTATAACATGGGAAATTGGTCCATAGGTGTATTCTGAATTACTGCAACTACACGACATAGGTGTATTTTCAGTGATATTTACATCTTTACACAATTGGCTATAATTAAACACATATTTTCGGGTAGATTTCTTGTAAATATAACAAATAAGAGGGAGTTCAGTATTATCAAAATATCCAGGAATTTGGTCTTTAACAGAATGGTCGTTAAATATACCGGCAATATTTACAAAATCAAAACCTTTATTGACATACTTTATTTTAATAAAATGTTTTTTATGATCTTCAGGGCGATCAATTTTTTGAAACAGTTTAGAATAACAATATGCCATTATAATTTGGACAATTCATACTTAGGACTGTAATATGAAATTGTGTTGCAATCCTCTAAAATTTAATTTAATTTATTTATAGGTAAAGAACAAAGCTTGGTTAACAGATAATGTCTGCCGTTGTCTTTTGAAATGGAAATTAGGTCCGAAATATTTGTATGGTTGGTCCGAAATTTTCTTTGATTGCGATTTTTTCTGCGTCCATGAGAACGATTTTTACGAACAGTTTTAGAAACTATATCCAAAATGTTAACAGAATCGGTTCTTGATATATTGCCAATTCCCATGATATTATCATTAAGACCGAGAGGGTAGACTGTCTGTAATTTTTTAATCCAATTTAATTCATTTATTTTTCGTGATCGTACAAACTTGGAATGAGATTCACCAGGCTGCTTATTTACTACTTCTAAAGGTTGAACTGTTAAATATTTAATAGGATGACTGTGCTTCTTAAGATGTTGATAAATGATACTTTTGAATTTATTGGGTCTTTTAAAACGATACAGGTGTTCTTGCGTGCGTTTAGATAAATATCGCCCAGTTTCACCTACGTACTGAATACCGCATCCCGGTTTGTTTCATGTGAGTAAATAAATAATACTGTTTGTTTTTCAAGTAATATCAGTTTCAAAATTTAGAGAAAATGTGCGACCATTAAATGTGGACCTTACTGTATTGTTGGTGGAAAGACGGGGACACGTAAGTCATTTTTTGGCATGACACTTATCGATAGAAGGGTAACCACGATTTTTATTGTTAAAAACGTTAGCGATGGTAGTATTTTTAGATAAGCGATTCTGAAGATTGAGACGTGTAGATACCCTTTGAACGAGTTTAGTATTTAATATTTTTCCATTTCTAAGCTTCATATTTGTTTTTTGGTATGTAGATTTATTACAAAGGAGCAAAGACTGGCGTCCAGAATATGAACCATAACACAGTAGATTAAATTGTGTAAAAATGATAAAACTGTTCGGCTCAAGACGTCAAATTCTTATTGTCATAAGTTACCCGACAAATTTAACAAAAGATAGGGTATATCAAGGTAGCGACTGACGTCTGACTAAATAGATGAAGGGGGCTGAATATTAAAATACTACTTTTTGATAGATATTCCTAAAGTAATGAACATAGAGAAGTTCTCGCTCGGACACACACTCCATAATCTAGTTTAATATAAGAGCACAAACCTTAAGCACGGGGAGGCACTCTACTGTCTCCACACGGCACTAAAGACAAACTCTGTAAAAAATAAAATTGAGAAAGGAAATGGTGAATATGTCAAAGCGACAACCACCCGACCATAGAGCAAACAACAGCCGAAGGCAACCAATTGGTCTTCAATGTAGCGAGAATTCCCGCACCCGTAGGTGTCCTTCAGCTGGCCCCTAAAATATGCATAATAGTACAGTGATAATTGACGTCATACTAAACTCCGAATTATACACAAGAAACTAAAATTTAAAATCATACAAGACTAACAAAGGCCAGAGGCTCCTGACTTGGGACATGCGCAAAATTGCGGCGGGGTTAAACATGTTTATGAGATCTCAACCCTCCCCCTATACCTCTAGCCAATGTAGAAAAGTAAAATAATAACAATACGCACATTAAAATGCAGTTCAAGAGAAGTCCGAGTCCGATGTCAAAAGATGTAACAAAAGAAAATAAATAAAATGACAATAATACATAAATAACAACAGACTACTAGCAGTTAACTGACATGCCAGCTCCAGACCTCAATTAAACTGATTGAAAGATTATGTCTTCATCATATGAATATCAGGTACAATCCCTCCCGTTAGGGGTTTAGTATCATACTATCATAAAATATATGAGAAGAACATAACCCGTGTCATGCCAACAACTGTTTTTTTTAGAAATAAATGTGTTTAGTTCCGATGCATCTCCCTATCAGTGAATCAATGTTAAAGCCAAAAGATTGCATATTTTGGCGTTAATACTGATTGACTTACAGGGTCTTTTTGCATCGGAACTAAACACATTTATTCAAAAACAAGTTATTGGCATGACACGGGTTATGTTCTTCTCATATATGTTATAATGGTATGATACTAAACCCCTAACGGGAAGGATTGTACCTGATATTCATATGGTGAAATCATAATCTTTCAATCAGTTTAATTGAAGTCTGGAACTGACATGTCAGTAAACTGCCAATAGTCTGTTGTTACACTACACTCTAAAAAGAGTCATTATTCAAGTAAAAGATGGCTAAAATGGGGGAGGGTCACCCGAGTGAGGAGAAAAATTATTTACATTGTCCTTGGGGATAAATAAGGACTTAAAATAAATATTATCTTGCTTGTTGGACTTATTAATTGGTGGAAGTCGTCTTCCGACCCGTTAGAGAAAGCAGTTTGGCAACTTTACTTATCTTGAGTGGGTTATACTGTAACATATGTTAACAATCCCACACCACCTACATTTTAAAGGTAGCATTAACCAAAACAACACGATAACTTAGACAAAGTCTATCAATAAGGCAATCGGACATTCTATATGTCTATTTAGTCATAAACTTTGAATCTATACAAATGAACATACATCTAAGAGGAGTCATTCAATCTTCAACAATAGAAATATTCATAGTCATACAAGTTGTACTGATCCTGTTATCTTCCATTGTCTCTTAGTATACAGTCATAGTTGCCTATTGTGCCATTTATAGTAACAACAACTCTTCCTTTATTGTTTGCATTATAAAAGGCCTGACTTCACCGCCGAGACAGTTTGTATAGTTGAAATATTCATTGAACTATTTAGATAATTAAAAATTCTCCTATTATACTTTGTCAATGTTTTCATAATAGACGATTTGAATTGATAGATGGTCCGAGTTGAACTGATAGATTGCCCGAGTTAAACTGATAGACGATACGAATATAATTGATAGACGGTCAAAGTGTTCCTTTTGAAATAATAAACAGGGCCTGAGTTGTTTCCATAGACTTCTAAATTTTTTTATTGATACATTGTTACGGCCAGAAATCGCCTTTAAATTGTAGCCAACAAAAGACACAAATCAATAGTAAAATTTAACAATATTTATTATACAAAAGTTTACAAGAAGTATTACACAAATATTACTGTCAACTTAACTGTCAAAATATGAGTCCAATCTTTTATCTTTATCTGTATCTGGATATCTTTCGGAATCCAATCTGAATATTACGTTCACTACTAAGGTCACAATCCAGTATGATGTTGTTTGTAGAATAAAAGTGTCAATCCAAATGCTGTGAATGCTAATGTCTATCGATGTCTAAGTCCAAGTGTAAGTCCAAGAGTGAGAGATTAACTTTAGTGTCTGTATATATATATATATATAGTTTTCATGGAAGATTCTAGAACAGTCTATACTGGAACATCCTAGAAAGTTACAATAGAAGTTTCTAGTAAAATGTAGAAGTTTATATAACGCATCTTTTATTAGGATCATTCTGGAAAGTTCCAATCATTCTGTAATTGTTCCAGTGATTTCTAAACTGCACAGTTCTAAAATTATTCTGTAAACAACTATCAGGCCATACAACACAAATTAGGCCAACATAAATAAATACAATAATTACAATATCATAACAACATGAATTTAATTTTGATGGATTATTTATTTCTTTTCTTATTTGCTACAGCTGCAGATTATCCACTAAGTAGCGATATCAGATATATTTAAAAACAAATTGCAAATACAGACAACAAAGTCGTACAAGAAGATTAAGGGCTGATTGGAATTAATCAAATATAATTCATTAACTCTAACATAGAACAACTCCTATATTATACATGTACACGAAACTACACTCTAAAAAAATCTGTCAATTGGGTACTGTGTCATTGATATATACGACACATCCTATTTAAGTAAATACTACAAAAACCTATATGCCACGTTTTTTTTGTGTCGTTTAAGTATTGTCTGGATGACGTATTAGTGCAACATTGTTTATTTGTGTTGTTAGGATTGTTTTTTATGACCACATTGACAAATTAATAGAGTTAGTATTACTTTGTTTCATTAGAAAAAAAAGGGAAACGTAGGTACACGTATCTAGTTTTGGAAAGGGATAAATCCTACTTTATGAACTATCACTCTGATTCAAACAAAAGAAATCTCTGAAACTGACATTATCAAGATGCTTGATTTCTTGATTGACAACATATTTGTTACGTCCAATCGTAGAACATTTTTACCAAATTAGACTATCTACCGGATTTGTAATAATCTAAGCAGCACGAAGGGTGCCACATGTGGATCAGGATATGCTTATCCTGCCAGAACACATAAAATCACCCTCCAGTTTCTGTTGGGGTTCGTGTTGTTTGGTATTTAGTTTTCTAGGTTGTCTTCTGCACTATTATTTGTCTGTCTTTTTATTTTTTATCCATGGCATTATCAGTTTATTTTCAATCTAAGTGTTTGACTGTCCCCCTGGTATCTTTCGCTGCTCTTTGTTCAATTGACTCGTTTGGTTTCTGTCTCATTTATAAATATTCCCAGTTAACACCATGCTCTTTGCACGTTCTTACATGTAGGTGGCCTGTTGCAAGTTAAAATTATGTCCTAATCCGCTTTTACGCTTATTTTTTAGAGACAGTCAGAACACTTCGATTGCTTCTTTTTATGACCTACCTTTTGTCTATACTGTAAATTTGTTTACGTCTAAAAATGTAATAGTGTGCCACTGGTCCTTAAGCAACAACCAATCAACCATTGCCGTCAATGCCACATTGTTTTTTATGTGTACCAATGAGTTACATGACACATCTTTATTATGATTTCTTTGTCATTGATTTATCATACATGATATTCTATATGTTTCGTTTACCTTTTTCACATTTAAAAAAAAAATGGAGCTGTTTCACTGCTAGTACTTGTGTCGTCAATGTTGTATTTTATTTGCCTTTTTATTATCTGCGTCGTAAGGGTATAGTCTTATTGACGTATATTCCACATCTGTTTTATTATCTGTGTCATAAGGGTATATAGTCTAATTTACATATATTCCAAATCTTTTTCTTATCTGCGTCGTAACAGTATAGTCTCAGTGACGTATATTTAACATTTTTTATTATCTGCGTCGTAAGGGTTAATCTCAGTGACGTCTATTCCACATCTATTTTATTATCTCAGTCGTAAGTATATATATATAGGCTCAGTGACGTATATTCCACAACTTTTTGTTATCTGCTTCGTAAGAGTAAAGTTTCAGTGATGTATATTCCATATCTTTTTATTATCTGTGTCATAAGGGTATAGTCTAATACACGTATATCCAACATCTTTTTTATTATCTGTGTCATAAGGGTATAGTCTCATTTACATATATTCCAAATCTTTTTATTATCTGCGTCGTAACAGTATTGTCTCAGTGACGTATATTCAACATTTGTTTTATTATCTGCGTCGTAAGGGTATAGTCTCAGTGACGTATATCCCACTTCTTGTTTAATATCTGCTTCTTAAGGGTATAGTCTCACTGACGTATATTCCATATCTTTTTAATATCTGTGTCGTAAGAGTATATTCTTATTGACATATATTCCACATATCTTTATTATCTGTGTCATTAGGGTATAGTCTCATAGACTAATATTCCACATCTTTTTTTATTATCTGTTCCAGGAAATAGATTCATTGACGTATATTCTACATCTTTGTATTATCTGCATCGTACGGGTATAGTCTCAGTGATATATGGTCCACAACTTTTCATTATCTGCGTCGTAAGGGCATAGTCTCAGTGACTTATATTCCACATATTTTTATTATTTGCATCGTCAGGGTATAGTTTCAGTGACATATACTCAACATCTTTTTATTATCTGTGTCTTAAAGGGAAAGTCTCATTGACGTATGTTCCATATTTATTATTATCTGCGTCGTGAGGATATAGTCTCATTCACGTATATGACACATCTTGTTATTACCTGTGTTGTACCGGTATAGTCTGATCATAGTCTCATTGACGTATATTACACATCTTTTTATTATATGCGTCGTGAAGGTATAGTCTCATTGACGTATATCACACATCTTTTTATTATCTGTGTCCCGAGGGTATAGTCTCAATGACGTATATCACACATTTTTTTATTATATGCATCGTAAGAGTATAGTCTCATTAACTTATATTCCACATCTTTTTATTATCTGCGTCATAAGAGTATAGTCTCATTGACATATACTGCACATCGTTTTATTATCTGCGTCGAAAGTCTATAGTCTCATCGACGAATATTCCACATCTTTTTGTTATCTGCGATGTAAGGGTATAGTCTCATTGACGTATATTCCATATCGTTTTATTATTTGCGTCGTAAGGATATAGTCTCATTGATGTATATTCAACATATTTTTATTATCTGTGTCGTAAGGGAATAGTCTCAATGACGTATTTTCCAAATCTTTTTATTATCTGCGTCGTAAGGGAATAGTCTCAACGACGTATATTCCAAATCTTTTTATTATTTTCGTCGTAAGGGTATAGTCTCATTGATGTATATACAACATCTTTTTATTATCTGTGTCGTAAGGGAATAGTCTCATTGACGTATATTACATATGTTTTAATCATCTGCGTCGTAAGGGTATAGTCTCATTGACGTATATTACATATGTTTTATTCATCTGCATCATAAGGGTATAGTCTAATTGACGTACATTCACCATCTTCTTTATTATCTGCGTCGTAAGGGTATAGTCCCTCATTGATATATATTCCACATTTTTTTATTATCTCCGTCGTAAGGGCATAGTCTCAGTGACATATATTTCACATCTTTTTATTATCTGTGTCTTAAGGGGAAAGTCTCATTGACGTATGTTCCGTATCTTTTTATTATCTGCGTCGTGAGGATATAGTCTCATTGACGTATAGCACACATCTTGTTATTATCTGCGTTGTAAGGGTATAGTCTGATCATAGTCTCTTTGATGTACATCACACATCTTGTTATTATCTGCGTTGTACCAGT
Source organism: Mytilus edulis (assembly GCA_019925275.1). Taxonomy (NCBI): domain Eukaryota; kingdom Metazoa; phylum Mollusca; class Bivalvia; order Mytilida; family Mytilidae; genus Mytilus; species Mytilus edulis. The sequence goes on from CM034359.1 coordinate 4,883,147, forward strand.
ATAGTCTGATCATAGTCTCATTGACGTAAATAACGCTACTTTTTATTATCTGCGTCGTAAAGGAAAAGTCATTGACGTATATGCCATATCATTTTATTATATGCTTCGTGAGGGTATAGTCTCATTGACGTATATCACACATCTTGTTATTATCTGCGTTGTAGCGGTATAGTCTGATCATAGTCTCATTGACGTATATTACCCATATTTTTATTATCTGCGTCGTAAAGGAAAAGTCATTGACGTATATGCTATATCTTTTTATTATATGCGTCGTGAGGGTATAGTCTCATTGACGTATATCACAACTCTTTTTATTATCTGTGTCCCGAGGGTATAGTCTCAATGACGTATATGACACATTTTTTTATTATCTGCATCGTAAGAGTAGTCTCATTAACGTATATTCCATATCTTTTTATTATCTGCGTCATAAGAGTATAGTCTCATTGACATATACTGCACATCGTTTTATTATCTGTGTCGAAAGTCTATAGTCCCATCGACGAATATTCCACATCTTTTTGTTATCTGCGATGTAAGGGTATAGTCTCATTGACGTATATTCCATATCGTTTTATTATTTGCGTCGTAAGGATATAGTCTCATTGATGTATATTCAACATATTTTTATTATCTGTGTTGTAAGGGAATAGACTCAATGACGTATATTCACAATCTTTTTATTATCTGCGTCGTAAGGGAATAGTCTCAATGACGTATATTCCAAATCTTTTTATTATTTGCATCGTAAGGGTATAATCTCATTGATGTATATACAACATCTTTTTATTATCTGTGTCGTAAGGGAATAGTCTCATTGACGTATATTACATATGTTTTAATCATCTGCGTCGTAAGGGTATAGTCTCATTGACGTATATTACATATGCTTTAATCATCTGCGTCGTAAGTGTATAGTTTAATTGACGTACATTCACCATCTTCTTTATCATCTGCGTCGTAAGGGTATAGTCTCATTGACGTATATTACATATGAATTAATCATCTGCGTCGTAAGGGTATAGTCTCATTGACGTACATTCACCATCTTCTTTATTATCTGCGTCGTAAGGGTATAGTCTAATTACAGATGTGGTATGAGTGTCAATTAGCCAAATATCCATCAAATCCAGAATTTATAAAAGTAAACCATTATAGGTTAAAGTACGGTCTTCAACACGGAGCTTTGCCTCACATAGAACAGCAAGTTATAAAGTGCCTCAGAAATTGTTTGTTTAAAATCATTTAAACGGGAAAACCAACGGTCTAATCTTAAGAAAAACGGGAAACGCGTATGAACCACGACAACAATCGACAAATATTGAACATCAGATGATCCCTGACTAAAGAGAGGTGCAAACAGTTGCACACTATAACATATGAGTTGATATATCTTAACTCAATCAAACGACATATAAACCCAAGTGAACACACACTGAACGAATACATTTGATCGATGACAAACCTTTTCCCTTTTTTTTTTGTTGTTTTGTTACTGTCTCCTTCACATATATCACAACTTTTTAGGGTATAGTCTCATTGACGTATATTCTACATCTATTTATTATCTGCGTCGTAAGAGTATATTCTTATTGTCATATATTCTAAATATTTTTATTATCTGTGTCATTAGGTTATAGTCTCAAAGACGAATATGCCACATCTGTTTTATTATCTGTTCCTGGATATAGTCTCATTGACGTATATTTCACATCTTTTTATTATCCGCGTCGTAAGGGTATAGTCTCAGTGATATATATTCCACATCTTTTTATTATCTGCGTCGTGAGGGCATAGACGTATATTACACATCTATTTATTATCTGCGTCGTAAGTGTATATTCTTATTGACATATATTCCAAATATTTTTATTATCTGTGTCATTAGGGTAGAGTCTCAAAGACGAATATGCCACATATTTTTTATTATCTGTTCCTGGATATAGTCTCATTGACGTATATTTCACATCTTTTTATTATCCGCGTCGTAAGGGTATAGTCTCAGTGATATTTATTCCACATCTTTTTATTATCTGCGTCGTAAGGGCATAGTCTCAGTGACGCATATTCCACATATTTTATTATCTGCATCGTCAGGGTAGTCTCAGAGACAGATATTCCACATCTTTTTATTATCTGTGTTTTAAGGTGAAAGTCTCATTGACGTATGTTCCATATCTTTTTTTATTATTTGCTTCATGAGGGTAAAGTCTCATTGACGTATATCACACATTTTTTAGTCATCCCTTCGTAAATTTTACGGACGCCATCACAAGTTGGAATAACCGTTTCACAAATGATATCGGATATGTTCCTTGCGTCGTAACTACAATCCCCTTCCCTTTCATGAATGTGACCTACCGAATTAGACTATTTACCGTATTTGTAATCACATAAGCAGAAGGACGGGTGCCACATGTGGAGCAGGATCTGTTTACCCTTCCGGAGCACCTGAGATCACCCCTAGTTTTTTTGTTGGGTTCGTGTTGTTTAGTCTTTAGTTTTCTATGTTGTGTCATGTGTATTATTGTTTGTCTGCATGTCTTTTTTCATGGCGTTGTCAGTTTGTTTTAGATTTATGAGTTTGACTGTCCATTTGGTATCTTTCGTCCCTCTTTTATTATCTGCGTCGTAAGGGAAAACATTGAACGTATGTTCTATATCTTTTTATTATCTGCTTCGTGAGGGTATATATCTCATTGACGTATATCACACATCTTTTTATAAGCTGTGTACCGAGGGTATAGTCTCATTGACGTATATCACACATCTTTTTATTTTCTGCATCGTGAGAGTATAGTCTCATTGACGTATATTCCACATTTTTTTATTATCTGCGTCGTAAGAGTATAGCCACATTGACATATAATACACAGTGTTTTATTATCTGCGTCGAAAGTGTATAGTCTCATCGACGTATATTCAAAATCTGTTTATTATCTGCGATGTAAGGGTATAGTCTCATTGACGTATATTCCACATCGTTTTATTATTTGCGTCGTAAGGGTATAGTCTCATTGACGTATATTCAACAACTTTTTATTATCTGTGTCGTAAGGGAATAGTCTCATTGACGTATATTCCAAATCTTTTGATTAACTGTGTCGTGAGGATATAGTCTCATTGACGTATATTACATATGTTTTTATCATCTGCGTCGTAAGGGTATAGTCTCATTGACGTACATTCACCATCTTCTTTATTATCTGTGTCGTAAGGGTATAGTCTCATTGAAGATGTGGTATGAGTTATAATAATCCAAATCTCCATCAAAGCAAGAATTTATAAAAGTAAACCTTTATAGGTTAAAGTACGGTCTTCAACAGGGAGCTTTGCCTCACATAGAACAGCAAGCTAAAAAGTGCCTCAGAAATTATTTGTTTGGAATCATTTAAACGGAAAAACAAACGGTCTAATCTTAAGAAAAAACGAGAAACGCGTATGAACCACCACAACAATCGACAAATATTGAACATTAGATGATTCCTAACTAAGTAGAGTTGCAAAAAATTGCACACTATAACATATGAATTGACATGTCTTAACTCAATCAAAAGGCATATTAACTCAAGTGAACAGACACTGAACGAATACATTTGATCGATGACAAACTCGTTTCCTTTTTTTATCGCTTTGTTACTGTCCTATTCACATATATTACATCTTTTTCTTATGTTTTGTGGTCATGATGTACTATATCACTGACGTATATTTCACATATCATTTTTCGTTTGCGTATAATGTCATTGACGTTTACCACTTTGGCTTTCTTTCTCTGGCCTACGTTTTCGCAAGGATGTGAAATATTAAAGATGGTTTCTATAACGTTTAATGGCAAATATAGGACCAGACACGAGAAAATATAGGTTCTTCGTACATTTATGTCTACCAAAACAGACATGAGATTGGATTTGGTTGTTGTAAATGATATTAAGGGATCATGAATTGAAGAATAATAATGACAAACTTAAATTTTAAAGTTTTTATATTGAGGACAGTTTAAGATTAAAGACATACACACCTATGATTAACTTTCTATAATAATCTTTATTACAAACGCAAAAAAACTCGCTGTGGGTTAAAATCCAAACATTACACATTGTGTTACATGAACACAAATCATACAATATTTCAAAAAGTTCAAATTAATAATATGTACATAAAACAATAGTTGCGGGTTCGTAAATGATGCACTAAAATGAGTCATTAACAACACGTCCTTGACGTATGCAAAATGTTAAACAAATTGCATGTATAGCTGTTTCTTTAAGCGGCAATCATGTATTACAAACATGAACAACTACATGCATTTAGTTAAATACAAATTTTGAATCTTTAAGATAGTATTGTAATAATTCTGTGATATAAATCATAATTGATTAAGTTGAATGTGTATTCGGGTGATAACACAAACCCATCATTTCATTTCGAATGACTCTATGTAAACAAATCTGACTCGATTGAACAAATTACAGCCGATTGCATTGAGGGTGTAGGTAAAGGTAATATATTTGGTTATTTTGCTTGCTAGCTGAACCGGGAAGTCATTATTAAGTAATGTATACATGCACACATTAATAGATCTACAATCTGTCGATACCTGTATCTTGGCATTGCAGAAGGTCATGTTTTTTTCTCTTACTGTTTATTACGTCTTTACACTAAATCTATTGGATGTTGGATGAGTAAAGATTGATAATTTAGTCTTAGATGCATTTTTTTTATTAGTTGTGAGTGGCATTGAACTAGCTGTCACTTAACTGCGAGGACTCTCCTGTGTCTTTTTGTTGTTGGGATGTTCAAGTACCCGGCCACGTCGACTTCTATTGTTGTCAATCTGATGAGTTTTTATATTGTACTGTTATACCATTGTCCCAGGTTAAGGGAGGTTTGGGATCCTGATAACATGTTTCACCCCGCCTCATTATGTTGTATGTGCCTGTCGCAAGTCAGGAGCCTGTATTTCATTGACGTATATGCCATATCATTTTATTATATGCGTCGTGAGGGTATAGTCTCATTGACGTATATCACACATCTTGTTATTATCTGCGTTGTACCGGTATAGTCTGATCATAGTCTCATTGACGTCGTAAGAGTATAGCCTCATTGACATATACTACACAGCGTTTTATTATCTGCGTCGAAAGTGTATAGTCTCATCGACGTATATTCCAAATCTGTTTATTATCTGCGATGTAAGGGTATAGTCTCATTGACGTATATTCCACATCGTTTTATTATTTGGGTCGTAAGGGTATAGTCTCATTGACGTATATTCAACAACTTTTTATTATATGTGTCGTAAGGGAATAGTCTCATTGACGTATATTCCAAATCTTTTGATTAACTGTTTCGTGAGGATATAGTCTCATTGACGTATATTACATATGTTTTTATCATCTGCGTCGTAAAAGAGGGACGAAAGATACCAAAGGGACAGTCAAACTCATAAATCTAAAACAAACTGACAACGCCATGGCTAAAAATGAAAAAGACAAACAGAAAAACAATAGTACACATGACACAACATAGAAAACTAAAGAATAAACAACACGAACCCCACCAAAAACTAGGGGTGATCTCAGGTGCTCCGGAATGGTAAGCAGATCCTGCTCCACATGTGGCACCCGTCGTGTTGCTTATGTGATTACAAATCCGGTAAATAGTCTAATTCGGTAGGTCACATTCATGAAAGGGAAGGGGATTGTAGTTACGACGTAAGGAACATATCCGAAATCATTTGTGAAACGGTTATTCCATAACGGTCAACCAACTCGTGATGGCGTCCGTAAAATTTACGAAGGGATGATTTCAACTTCACCAATTGGAACTCTTGGTTTAATAGCTTCATTGTAAGCAGTAACCCTCTATCAAGAAAATCATGATAGGAAACGCAAGCACGGGAATATCGTATCAATTGGGAGATATATACCCCGTATGCAGGTGCTGCTGGAATGTTGCTACTTAGAAATGGAAAGTTCACAATTGGAAAGCTGAAATCGTAAGGGTATAGTCTCATTGACGTACATTCACCATCTTCTTTATTATCTGTGTCGTAAGGGTATAGTCTCATTGAAGATGTGGTATGAGTTATAATAATCCAAATCTCCATCAAAGCAAGAATTTATAAAAGTAAACCTTTATAGGTTAAAGTACGGTCTTCAACAGGGAGCTTTGCCTCACATAGAACAGAAAGCTAAAAAGTGCCTCAGAAATTATTTGTTTGGAATCATTTAAACGGAAAAACAAACGGTCTAATCTTAAGAAAAAACGAGAAACGCGTATGAACCACCACAAGAATCGACAAATATTGAACATTAGATGATTCCTAACTAAGTAGAGGTGCAAAACATTGCACACTATAACATATGAATTGACATGTCTTAACTCAATCAAAAGGCATATTAACTCAAGTGAACAGACACTGAACGAATACATTTGATCGATGACAAACCCGTTTCCTTTTTTTATCGTTTTGTTACTGTCTTATTCACATATATTACATCTTTTTCTTATGTTTTGTGGTCATGATGTACTATATCACTGACGTATATTTCACATATCATTTTTCGTTTGCGTGTAATGTCATTGACCATTACCACTTTGGCTTTCTTTCTCTGGCCTACGTTTTCGCAAGAATGTGAAATATTAAAGGTGGTTTCTACAACGTTTAATGGCAAATATAGGACCAGAACGAGAAAATATAGGTTCTTCGTACATTTATGTCTACCAAAACAGACATGAGATTGGTTTTGGTTGTTGTTAATGATATTAAGGGATCATGAATTGAAGAATAATAATGACAAACTTAAATTTTAAAGTTTTTATATTGAGGACAGTTTAAGATTAAAGACATACACACCTATGATTAACTTTCTATAATAATCTTTATTACAAACGCAAAAAACTCGCTGTGGGTTAAAATCCAAACATTACACATTGTGTTACATGAAAACAAATCATACAATATTTCAAAAAGTTCAAAATAATAATATGTACATAAAACAATAGTTGCGGGTTCTTAAATGATGCACTAAAATGAGTCATTAACAACACGTCCTTGACGTATGCAAAATGTTAAACAAAGTGCATATATAGCTGTTTCTTTAAGCGGCAATCATGTATTACAAACATGAACAACTACATGCATTTAGTTAAATACAAATTTTGAATCTTTAAGATAGTATTGTAATAATTCTGTGATATAAATCATAATTGATTAAGTTGAATGTGTATTCGGGTGATAACACAAACCCATCATTTCATTTCGAATGACTCTATGTAAACAAATCTGAATCGATTGAACAAATTACAGCCGATTGCATTGAGGGTGTAGGTAAAGGTAATATAATTTGGTTATTTTGCTTGCTAGCTGAACCGGGAAGTCATTATTAGGTAATGTATACATGCACACATTCATAGATCTACAATCTGTCGATACCTGTATCTTGGCATTGCACAAGGTCATGTTTTTTCTCTTACTGTTTATTACGTCTTTACACTAAATCCATTGGATGTTGGATGAGTAAAGATTGATAATTTAGTCTTAGATGCATTTTTTTTATTAGTTGTTAGTGGCTTTGAACTAGCTGTCACTTAACTGCGAGGACTCTCCTGTGTCTTTTTGTTGTTGGGATCTTCAAGTACCCGGCCACGTCGACTTCTATTGTTGTCAATCTGATTAGTTTTTATATTGTACTGTTATACCATTGTCCCAGGTTAAGGGAGGTTTGGGATCCTGATAACATGTTTCACCCCGCCTCATTATGTTTGTATGTGCCTGTCGCAAGTCAGGAGCCTGTATTTCAGTGGTTGTCGTTTGTTTATGTGTTACATATTTGTGTCTCGTTCATTTTTTATATATATAATGAGGCCATTAGTTTTTGAATTGTTTTACACTGTTATTTCTGGGCCTATTATAGCTGACTATGTCTCATTAGCAATCATACCACATCTTCTTTTTTTATAAATATTTATAAGTATGAACACACGAATACACTTATAACATGTCATACAGTTTAATATAAATTGAACTTCTAATAGCTCAATCTGTTGTTGTCGTCAAGTGGCAAATATATCATGCCTATTCAGTATGAGAACAAATGGGCAGTCTATATTGAATGTAAGTTTTCCAGGATATAAAAAAAAAAGAATTGAAATGAAAACCGGAGTTCCAGTCAATGAGACAGCAAACCGAAAACACCATACAACTTTAAATGTGTTTCGATTGTATTTAAAACCAACACATTCGTATAAAATATTTGTTTCGAATACCAAAAATAATGCTGAGGCACAAAACTTAAATAAAAATGTTCTCTTAAACAATGTATAAATGGTTTTAAAAGATATCATGCACTATAATTTGAAATTTGTTTTCTTCTTCAAAAATCAAACAGTTAGTGGATGTTATTCAAAGAACAACACATCTTTGCAGCATTACTTTACATTCCCACATACTGTTGATTTGTTGTCACACATGACATTTAAGCGTTGATCACAGATAACATGTACATAGCAAAATTGTTAGTATTGTCTTTAATCTGAATATAACTGTACATATCGTGACAATCAATTAATTTAGATTTATGGCAAAGAAAACACAAATAAATAGAATATATAATGGATGACTTAACACAAAAACAGAACCGAGTCCGAGGAAACTCATTGTCTGAAAGAATGATTCATGATAATTTATGTTTCACGTCGAAAAGAACAGCATTTGATTTTCCTTCAAAATTACAGACAAGAAGAGTATTTTCTTTTTTGTCAAAATAAATTCCAGTGGGCTCATTTAATCCATCTGACTTGGTAAGAAGTTCTCTATGATGTTTGCCGTCATCAGATATAACAACTACAGTGTTCATCCTCCGACAAGTTACATATACATTCCCATTATCATCTATTGTCACTCGACGTAAATCTTGAAATTCATCCATTTTAAACTCCCACATTAACTTTCCATCTAACGAGCAGCAGTATATTGATGTAGTGTCTATACAGACCAACCTGTCTCTGTCTACTATAATGTCGAAGATACCGTATGTAGGTACCGGTATAGTACGTATTACTTTACCTGTCAGTTCCATCACACGTATTATTTTCCAATCAATAACAACGTACAGGTTATTATCATTATATGATATTCCGTGACAGTAGCCACTGGTGTTGATTGTACTGGCGACAGAACGTGTAGATATATTTATTATCAGTATGGTTTTGTCATCACTACAGGAGACTATTACATTATTACTATCTATCTCTGTTATATAACGTGGTGGATAGGACAGAGGAATGTGATGGATTTCAGTACCGTCTACATTACAAATAATAAGTCGGTTATTTGGTCTGTCGGTAAACACTAATGTATTGCCTTTTATGATACAGCTAGAAATGTTCAGATTTTCATGTGTTGACTTTTTTATATTTATCTGTTTACGCAAAATGACAGAAACAGGAAGGTTGTATTTGACAGGTGCTTGAGCTTTGGTGAATGAGTCTTCTGTGGTTGTTGTGTTTTCTGAAATAGATAAGAAGAAAAAAAAGAAGAAGCTTTAACAAATACCTGATAAAATGGATTGAATGTTGTAACGTATTTTTTGGTTAAGTGCACTATGAAATGTTAATTGACAAGGACAGGGGTTAGCGTAGGATTTTTTTTGGATTTACTTCAGTTTACTTGATTGTATTGTTCGGCGGTTTTTTATTCACATTGCATATTATCCTATAGTTTGTGTTGACAGAATATTCTTTTCATCCGGTTTATTTATTTTTTATTCAAATAAGTTATTTATTTTCAGCTCTTTCAGTTTATAAATCATCTTGCCCCACCCTAGCGAATCTTCCCCTTATTGAAGGAGTGTGTTAATGATAGACATTGAAAACAAAAGAGAAATGTGTTGAGTATATTCGTGTACTGGACAGATCTATGCAGAAGAAGGACTTATTTATTTCAAGCTATCTATGTCATGTTCTAGAAAAAGATAAAATATTGTATAGGCATCCTCTATCCTTTCTGCCATGAATTTTATTCAGCATATTGTTCGGTTTTTAAGGAAACATATGAATTTATTGACTTTTTCGGTTTTTTTTCTCGGAAATCATAGTACCAACCGATAAAAAAAGACCACAAGAGGCTGAAAACAAGGAATAAAAGTAGAAACACAAGAGATATTGGATAAATTGATTTATTGATTGTTGCCTGTCCCTAACCAATTTACCCCCATTTTCCAGGAGCAGTCTAAATTTCACCGACTTTAATACCGAACGCCTTTATTACAGAACCTACCTATTATATATATTGCTAATTTGTTCTCGTCCTGAATATGCATGAATATTTGCCACTGGACGTTAAGCAACCAACATCAATCAATTAAAATTTTACAATAATAATTTCATAAGCAAAGAAAGAAAACTAGAAATCCGGACTATGAAACATATTACCATTTAGCGCCATGATCATTGTTCCTCATTTGTTCATCAACTTTGAATTGCAGTTCTGACAAATATAGTTTATTATATTGTCACTGAGTGCCATCCAAAAGGGTGACTGAGAAATAAAAACATGGTCAGTACAGGTTTTCGTCCAATTGGCAGTAATGCTCTTAACAGAGTGGGGCGTCCGTTTGGCTATGGTGGGTGTACAAGTACGCAGCCACGTCCAGTCGGAATTGGGATGTTAATGTATATGTCCCCTGACGACAGAGTGCTACAAACTGTACATTAAAAACCGTTCAGACAACTCTTTGATAGGTCCTTAGGTGGTCTGTTGTAATTCTGAATGTTTATTTGGCAAAACTTTTAGGAATGTTTGGTCCTCAGTGCTCTTCATCGTCGTTCTGTATTTGGCTTTTTAATTTTTTTGATTCGAGCGTCACTGATGGGTCTTTTGTAGACGAAACTTGCATCTGCAGCAAACATAAAATTTCAATCCCGGGATCAATGATGAATTTATCTGTCCCATATATCCTCATTTCCCAGTGGCAGTGAACATTTCCCCGACCGCAATTAAAGGTATTTACTTTTTTGTATTTATTGTTAACTTGTTTTCTTCCTGATCATGCATGCTGCCACTGGACATCACACAACCATTATTCAATCAATCATATCACGGTGTGCCCAGTTGTTCAAATGGTTATTATAAAATTTTACGTAATTATTACCATTTTAATGCCATTAACTGATTGCACCTTACAGGGGTGGCATATATGCACATTTCACGTTTTAATTTCTTTTTTTAATTTTGAAGTTGATTTTAACAAAAAGTTTCATAGGTCAAAACGTTGCTTATTAAAATGGGATTTTCAGGAATGAAATTTAAAAGAGGGACGAAAGATACCAAAGGGACAGTCAAACTCATAAATCTAAAACAAACTGGCTAAAAATGAAAAAGACTTAGAAGTGTGCCAGAATGCATAAGTTTGCACCATTATCTTAAAATTTCAGGGGGCTTTAAGCGGCCCCCGTCACCTTCGCCAAATAATTATTTTAGTTGAGGCTAAACAGTATACATGAGTTGACAATTGTATAGAACAATAATTAACGTACCATGACATAGGGGCTTCTGTTTTATAGTTCCTTACATAAAAGAACTTACCGTTTAATTTTATTCTTAACATGCTACCGTCTTGAAAATGAACGACACATTTGACAATGGACGTATTAAGCAAACAACATTTAATTAGTGTTCTTTTATGAACTTACTTTGAACGCTTTGTGTTGTTTTTCTTGGTATTCTCTCATGACTAAAAGTATGTTCTTTTAATAAAGGGAGAAACTAAATACAGTTTTGTGCACTTTTTTTACAGGACATCTTTCGGTTACTCTCGTATCTCTCAGGGAGCAAGCTTTTCAAGAGATCATCCTAACCCAGAATAAAGAAATCGATATGGATATTAATATCTCGGTCTAAGTGGCTTTGTTGCAAGTGGTCTCCGGTGGAGCTGTGGGATGTATAAATACACACCAACATCAGATTATAATTGGGTGAATGCATTATGACTTTAAAACGACTTTCTGTAATTTTGAGGATCGTCATGTTGCCTATTGCGAAGAAAGATTTTTGTCTAACGGCACCATGACCTTATTGTGTACATGTATCTGTCAATATCTTAAAGCCTTTTACACCAGTTGATCTATGTTCAGGGTTGGCTTTTAAATGTGTTCTAATTTTGTACTCTTTCAGATTATAAAATATGAACTCGAAATCCCCAAAAAATGAATCTTTACAAATCTTATGTTAGTTGGGTACTCATTGATAAAATGCAATACCAGTGACATATAATGAAACCACTTGCTGATTTGGGTTTATTTTAATATAAAAATATGGTCATCTGAACCTCTTCCAGGCTTATGTCAAAGAACATGAAGAACGTCTCCTCTTTTTTCTAAAAAGGTGAATCGGAAAATACCAAGACCTTGTTTACTTAATAAATATTACGTATCATTTTCACAAATAATACATAATGGTATTGGAGTGTAGATTCTGTGTACTGACGTTGTTTAATATCTTAGTTAAATGTTATAGTTATCTTTTGTTTGTCATTATAAATTAATAACCCTCACAGTTTAGTTCAATTTTAGTAATATCCTTTTGGTGTGGGTCGGTACTTATACATCCCGCCATTGTGTTATTGTGCTATGGTCATTTTTTGAATTCTTGTCTTTCATTTTTGATTGTGTGTTTTTATGCCATTTTGTTTTTTCCTTGTTGACATATTTGTTGGTTTTTATAGTGATAAAGATTGTAACACAAAGTGGACTTCTGTAACCCTATTTTTGACATTTATTTCCTATTACGTCTGTAATTTTTGTTCACACATTGTAACTTAATGCGACATACAAGTGAGCGGTTTATCTAGCTATACACCCAGTGTTAATCAATCATTTTCTATGCAAGGAAATACCTGCACCAAATCTGAAATATGATAGTTGTATTCCATTCGTTTGATGTGTTCGAGCTTTTGATTTTTACATTTGATACGATTTCTCGAATAAATGTAGTAATGTGAAGATGTGGTATGATTGCCAAAGAGAAAAATCTCCACGAAAGACCGAATGTCTTAGAATTTTACAACTACAGGTTATCGTAAGGCCTTCAACAATAAACTAAAGCTAGTCCGTATAGTGAGCTATAATAGATCCCGAAACAACAAATGTAAAACATTTTAAACGAGAAAACTAACGGCCTGATTTATGCCTGAAATAATAAAAGTAGACACAGTAAACAGCAACAAACGACAGGCACATACAAGCGTGTCGAGATTAAACATATTCGCTGGCGTCAAACCATCTTCAAAACCTGGGACAGTTGTGTAACAGTACAATATATATAGAAAAAATCAGTTGAAATGGGCGACACAAAGTACACATCTGAAAATACTCGCAGTTAACCTAAGCTAGTTAAATGTCAATAACAACTGATCTAAAATCATGTTGCTTACACTAAATTTCTCTTTGAATTGACAACTATATGTATGGTATATGTCTTTTCTGTCGCCTATCCAACTTACCTTCAGATGTTTGAGTTTGTGCGTTTGCTTCTTCTTTTTCTGAAATACAAAAAATGTTGATAAAAAAAGCCTCGATTATATATAGTTGGTTAAATTAAAGTGCTTAAGGTGGTATAGGAGTCTAAAATAAAAAAGATAGAATTTGTTCGTACTTTACAAATAAGTAGTATCTATTGATATATATAAAAAAGAAGATGTGGTATGATTGCCAATGAGACAACTATCCACAAAATACCAAAATGACACAAACATTAACAATTATAGGTCACCGTACGGCCTTCAACAATGAGCAAAGCCCATACCGCATATAGTCAGCTATAAAAGGCCCCGATAAGACAATGTAAAACAATTCAAGCGAGAAAACTAACGGCCTTATTTATGTAAAAAATGAACGAAAAACAAATATGTTACACAGAAACAAACGACATGAATTACAGGCTCATACATAAATAATGTGGCGGGGTTAAACATGTTAGCGGTATCCCAACCCTCCCCCTAACCTGGGACAGTGGTATAACAGTACAACATAAGAACGAACTATAAAAATCAGTTGAAAAAGGCTTAACTCATAAGATAGACAACAAATAAAAGTGGACGTGGCCGGGTACTTATACATCCCGACACAAAAAGACACAATGAACAGATCGGAGAGTACTCGCAGTTATCTGACAGCTAGTTCAAAACCATTAACAACTAATAAAAAATCATGCCTCTAAGACTAAGCAATCAATCCGTACACATCCAACATACAATGGATTTAGTGTAAAGACGTCATAAACAGCCAGAGAAAAACATGACATTGTGCAATGCCAAGTAACAGGTATCGACAGATTGTAGATCCATGAAAATGTATATGTATATAACATACTAGTAATATTTAGTTAGCTTTTAATCTACTGATAACAAAGTCAATATTTATACCAATAAAAACAATATTCAATGATCTTATCACAGTGTTGAATAGGTAACCTTTAAGAATAAGTTTATTTAAAGGAGCAACAAGTTTACATGGATCATTTCTAAATTTCCGGGCACGGTTAACAACATTTCCGTAAAAATGAGGATGTGCTATCCCGTTTGAAATAAGTTTTCTACAGGTACAACCAAACTTCAAAACCAAATCTTTATATCTATGGAAAAATGTAGTAAAGGTTTTAAGTAATTTATGGAAACGATATCCCTGGTTTAATAATTTACCAGTAATACATAGGTTGCGTTCGTTAAAATCAAAAACGTCACAACTTTTGTCGTAAATTTAAGTTTCCCGTTTAAAACCGAAATATCTAAATCCAGGAAAGGACAGTTATTACCGAATACATTTGATTTATTTAAAGTAAGTTCCTTGGTGTAGATTTCAGCAGTATATTGAGAAAATTCTTGATTATTATTACTGGACGATATTGAGGTCCCCTGTAATAACATGGCCATAGGGAACATATCTAAACTTCGACGATTCACAGTTTCAAGTTAAGGGAGTATTACTATCTATATTCACGTCGGATGTAACTGACGTATAATTAAAAATTAAACTTCTGCTGGTTTTTTTGTATGTGTATGACATTATAGGTGGTTCTATATTATCAAATAGGGAGGTATAAAGTTTTGAACGGTAGAGTCATTAAATATACTAGACAAGTTGATAAAATCAATACCTCTGCTAATATATTTAATTTTCAAAAAATGACGTTTATGATCTTCAGGTTTGTCGATACGTGGGAACAGCCTATGGTTGCAAAAAGATGTAATTATACGAGAATATTCATACAGTGGGCTACAGAATGAGATGGTGTCACACTCTTTTAAAATATCATGTAATTTACTAATGGGTATTTGACCCAGTTTACATAATAACTGATGCCTACCATTATTTTTAAATATAGAAAGGAGATTATCAAGTGTATAATTTATACGATGTTGAACTCGTTGATTTCGATTGATACGTTTCCCATGAGACCTATTATTTCGTTGTTTTTTATCAATAATATTCATGATATCAATAGAGGACGTAGTAGATATATATGTTCCCTTGTCCAAGTATATTGTAATTTAGACCCAGGGGATAAGCTGTTTGAAGTCGTTTAATCCAAGACTGTTCGATAATTTTACGGGAATCTTCAAATTGTTTATGTGACTGCCCTTGTTGTTTCTGGACCGTTTCGAGCGGTTGAAATCGAATAAATTTAATATTGTGGTTGTGTTTACCTAAATGTTGATAAATTATGCTTTTAATTTTTTTAGGTTTTCGAAAGCGGTATAGATGTTCCTGTGTTCGTTTAAAAAGCTCACGTCCTGTTTGTCCTACATATTGTATACCACACTTTGGCTTAGTTCATGTAACCAGATAAATGAGGCTTTGGGTTTTTCATGTTATGTCACAGGAAAAAGAAAGCGAAAAAGCTCTCCCGTTCACTGTTGACCTTATAGTATTATCAGAAGATAATCTAGAACAGGTTTGTTATTTTCTGGCATTGCACGGAAATATTTGTGGATATCCACGTGCATTTTTATTGAATAATCTGGCTGCAGCAGCATTGCCACCTTTAACACAATTATAAAAACTGCTAAATTTAGATGGGGAATTTCGATTGACGGCGGTTGAATTTATATTTGGGATAAGCATGATAAGGTTTTTATAGCACGTGAATATCCTTGAGGGATTTGAGTTTAGTGTTTTCTTACCATTTTGTAAAATCATGATTATTTAAAGGGTTATGAGAAGATAAAATGAGGCCGAAAGTCATAACATTGAATTAAGAGTTACAGTAACGGAATATATATATAAACAATTTATAAAACAGTCGAAGAATTCTTATAAAAACTATATTGAACAGCCCGACAAACAAAGGCGTATATAACAAGACAGACATGAAACAAATATAGGTCCGAGAAAACAGTTATGATGTAGTGAATTTATCTATAACAGAAAACAACAAAATTCTTTTAACAAAAATTAGCACGTGTTCGATCCAAAAAATATTTTTAAAGTGCAGTGTATTTATTTGGGGACACAACATTCTAATTTATGACCTTTTCAAACTGGACCAGATCACTAATTTATCTAACATAAAATTACTATGAACTGTTTAGACATGTAATTTCCATTCCATATGACTAAAATATTATAAGGAAATAAAATTGAATCAAATGTAAAACACTGTCCGCATTAGGGACTATATTCGTAGACAACGAAAGAAGGACGATAACTGTGTCCCGGACCTATTAAAGAAATTATAAGAACACTTAGTAAAGCCATAGATGGGGGCAGGATAGAAAAAAAGCGTATAAGAAATAGATCATTAATCATGATAATAGAATAAGTAGACAGCTCTCTCACAAGCAAAAAACCCCTAGCTGTAAAAATATAAGGGCAAACACTACAGGAACGGGGACACATTCTACTGAATCCACACGCACGAGTAACAAACCCTGCAGAAAATATAAAAAAGAAGATGTTGAAAAATATAATAAAAATGATAGGTCACTGCGCATTACTCAAGCTACAGGACGTGACAAATTGACACATTTTGTATGGATTACGCAGGAAAAAACACCATTTTGTGATTAGAAACTAAACAAAATGATAGAATTGTTAAAAGTTTAATCCAATTTAAGTTAGAATCCTTCAGAAAATGCACTGTTTTAGGGTTACCTCCCCTTAAAATGCCAATTCAATTTTTGTTTAAACAACCAAAAATAATCATCATTTGCAAAAATATTAATATTATAAGTTATATTCTTATAAATTGATTCTTTTAAATGAAAATTCACATTAAATATCTGCATTCCTGTATCAAATTTTGCAAACTTGATGGAAATATTGTCTTTTGGTTCCCTATGTTTTACAATCCAAGATGGAGGAAGACACCCATACCACCTTAAGGGAGGTTTATATTTTATTATCCACCATTTTACAGTACTTGCATATTAATTGTATTATTAATTTGTTCTCGTCTTGTAAATGAATGAAACATTTGATACTGGAAAAAAATAACCCCAGTGTGATTGGTGAATATAAATTTGTTCACTAAAGGACTTTTTTCGACCAGCAGACCTTTTCAAAAGAAAACGCCCTGTTGGCTGAATGGGATGTACAAGTAAGCAGTTACGTATGGTCAGAATGGGAACGTTACATTCGAAGCTTCGTGTAGAGAAAATACCACACACTCTGTGACATGGCAACTCTTTATCCCTATCCAATATACCCTTATTTTCAAGTGGAAGCCAAAATTACCCCGACCGTCATCCCGGACGGCCTTACACAGGACCTACCTTTTGTATATTCTGTTAATTTGTTCTCGTCCTAAACATGTATGAAATATTTACCACTGGCCGTAAGCAACCAATCAATTGTCTTGATAATGAATGAAATATTTGCCACTGGTCACTAAGCAGACAACAATCAATCAATATATGACTTATGAACTGCTTATCATTAAGAACATTTTGTTTTGTGGTTTGTGAACTAAGAGCAATTGGATATTATAATAATAAGGGGAAAAGTTTTATTATATATGAGTTCTTTCCGTTTTGCAATGATCTGGTAGGGAATAAAATCATCATAAATACCAGGATAATAATTTTTGATTCGCTTTTGCAATGATCTGCTAGGGAGCAGGTTTCTCGACGAAGCTCCTCTAACCAGGATAGGAAAAAAAATTAAAATCTTTCTTTCACAGGGGTTGGGTGTTGTCGCAACAAGTTTACTCCGCAGAGTGTTAGTATATGCATCCAAGTCGGAACAAAAGAGGGACGAAAGATACCAAAGGGACAGTCAAACTCATAAATCTAAAACAAACTGACAACGCCATGGCTGAAAATGAAAAAAAAGACAAACAGAAAAACAATAGTAAACATGACACAACATAGAAAACTAAAGAATAAACAACACGAACCCCCTAACAAAATAGGGAGGTTGAATAAATATATATTTGTAGAATAATGCCCATCTTCCTGCAGTTAAATTCTTACACCATTGCTTTACGAAAACCGTAGTCGGCCTATTATGAGGCTTAACTTTTGAGCACATGTCACCTGCCATCAAAATCCTAAAGCCCTCCATAACATTCCACACACTTTGATGATTGATTGATTGTTAAAGAACAATGACAAATATTTCATGAATGTTAAGGTCGAGAACAAATTATCAACAAATACAATATGTAGATCCTGTAAGAGAGGCAATCCGAGATAAAGGTCTTTCTTAACACGAGTCATCAGAATCAACATTTTTATTCTTACCATACCTGGCTGCAAACTTGTACATCCCGCACAGCCAAATGAACGCTCCATTTTGGCGAGGGTTCTACTGCCGGTCGGGAAAATAACAATGGTGACCATATTTATATTCCCCAGTCCTACTTGGGGTCACAAACCTTGTATGGTGACTATTAAATATGATTTTAAGTAGTGCTCTTTTTTTTATATGCGACTGATCTTGTAGATAAAATATAAAAACCAACCAATCTTCGTCGAATTATCTTTTGCTATTTGGTGACTCGTGGAAAAATGCAGTTTTTTTTTTTACAATTTGGATATCAGAAAATAATTAAAATGTTGCATTCATAATTAAAGAGCTTGTAATAAAAGATTTGTTCAAATGTTCTTGTCATATCTCATGTTTTTAATGGCAATGATTGATTATCATAGTCTCTTGTAACGACATCGGACTCAGAAAACTCGAATGAGGTTGAATTACAATTCAGGTAACTACATAATTGTAATAGGTAGGACCAAATGATTCAAGAAGCTTAATTAAAAAAACTGGTTGTCAGAATTAGATTATACTATAAACTTCGATCATGCTTTAGTTGATGATATTTGGGAGATAAAAAAGCTGGTTTTTTTTTGGGTTTTATTTTAAGATAAAACAAACTTTGTGTGCTGTTTGGCTTTTCGATATTTGAAGTATTTTTTATTTATGCATTCTTTAAAGAGGCATTATCTGTTTTAAACTCCTGTTCACTGATTTCAGTCAAATTCTCATATTTGATCTACAAAAACTAAAACGTGTATCCAAATTACAAAAAGTTTAAAATTAACAATAAACAATTCATGGACTTCATATTATGTATCAGCATTTCGTGCGTTTTTGTGTGTGTGTTTATACGTCGTAAATCACAAGGGTTGGCTGGAAAATATAAATATGACCACTACAAGTGTTCTTCCGACCGGCAGTTTAACCATTGGCAACGTGGAGCGTCCGTTTCGCTGTGCTGGATGTACAAGTACAAATATACGCAGTCACGTCCGGTCAGAACGAGGACGTTAAATCCGATGCCTCATAGAAGAAAGTGAGAATGGAAATATGTAATGTGTTAAAGAGACAAAAACCTGACCGAAGAGCATGTTAAGAACCCTTGCAACAACTATTTGAGTGGTCCGTTTGTGGCAGGTTGCGAGGCAAAATATCTGCCCACACTAAATCAACCCTAACTATCCAGTGATAGTTCAAATTTCTCCTTCGATAACCACCGAAGACTGCTGACGGTCGTATGACACGTTATATGATTAAATAGAAAGCCACCACGTGCAATTGGATTTTTCTAGGTCTGTTTGATTTCATTTTGTTGGTTAAAATGTATGTTTATCATCGTTAATACCTGTATAAGAATGATTTTTTTATGGATCAAATCATTCAATGAAATGGTTCATCCTTATTTCACTTTCAATAATGGCATTATTTTCCTTTTGAAAGCTGACTATATGGGTAACCCAACTACAGATAAGGGTTTAAACTGAAGGTCACATGAACACGTATTCAATGAGGTCGAATTATTCACTTGCAAATGAAAAATATATCAGAAATATTCCTTAGCTTATTTTGACATAGTTGAAACAAACTGTATAACACATACACAATGTATTATTATTTAACTATTTCACTTTCATAAATGATTAAAGAAAACAATTCATATCTCTTTTTTTTTAACGTTGCTAATGCCCCCTTTAAGTGAATAGAAGGTAAATTACTAATTGTAGCTACTTTTTAAAGTTACAGAAGACGGTTGTTAATTTTGAAAAAGGCACAATTCTGGTAACAAAACGTTTTTGGCAGTCAACTGTTACACCTATATTGAAAATTATTGTATGGTTGCAGCAGTTGAAGATGTTAAAACGTCCCAAACGACAATTTATCATAAATTAAATGACAATAAGAACTACCAATACCTAAGAAAATTAAATGGCAATTAGAACGTCCATTTCATAAAAGCCGATCTGAACCTCTTCTTACAAACCGATCTAAACCTCTTCTTACAAACCGATCTTAAACCTCTTCTTACAAACCGATATAAACCTCTTCTTACAAACCGATATAAATCTCTTATTACAAACAGATCTTAACCTCTTCTTCAAAACCGATCTAAACTTCTTCTTACAAACCGATCTAAATCTCGTTCTTACAAACCGATCTAAACCTCTTCTTACAAACCGATCTAAACCTCTTCTTACAAACCGATATAAACCTCTCCTTACAAACCGATATAAACCTCTTCTTACAAACCGATCTAAACCTCTTTTTACAAACCGATCTAAACCTCTTCTTACAAACCGATCTAAACCTCTTCTTACAAACCGATCTAAACCTCTTCTTACAAACCGACCTAAACCTCTTCTTACAAACCGATCTTAACCTCTTCTTAAAAACCGATCTAAACCTCTTCTTACAAACCGATCTAAACCTCTTCGTACAAACCGATCTAAACCTCTTCTTACAAACAGATCTAAATCTCTCCTTCAAAACCGATCTAAACCTCTTCTTACAAACCGATTTAAACCTCTTCTTACAAACCGATCTAAATCTCTCCTTCAAAACCGATCTAAACCTCTTCTTACAAACCGATCTAAACCTCTTCTTACAAACCAATCTAAACCTCTTCTTCCAAACCGATCTTAAACCTTTTCTTACAAACCGATCTAAACCTCTTCTTACAAACCGATATAAACCTCTTACAAACCGATCTAAACCTCTTCTTACAAACCGAAGTGTAAACCTCTTCTTCAAAACCGATCTAAATCTCCTTCAAAACCGATCTAAACCTCTTCTTACAAACCGATCTGAACCTCTTCTTACAAACCGATCTAAACATCTTCTTACAAACCGATCTTAACCTCTTCTTAAAAACCGATCTAAACCTCTTCTTACAAACCGATCTAAACCTCTTCTTACAAACCGATCTAAACCTCCTCTTACAAACAGATATAAACCTCTTCTTACAAACAGATCTAAACCTCTTCTTACAAACCGATCTAAACCTCTTCTTACAAACCGATCTAAACCTCTTCTTCAAAACCGATCTAAATCTCTTCTTCAAAACCGATCTAAACCTCTTCTTACAAACCGATCTAAACCTCTTCTTACAAACCGATCTTAAACCTCTTCTTACAAACCGATATAAACCTCTTCTTACAAACCGATCTAAACCTCTTCTTACAAACCGATATTAACCTCTTCTTACAAACCGATCTAAACCTCTTCTTACAAACCGATCTAAATCTCTTCTTCAAAACCGATCTAAACCTCTTCTTACAAACCGATCTAAACCAACCGATCTTAACCTCTTCTTACAAACCGATCTTAAACCTCTTCTTACAAACCGATCTAAACCTCTTTTTACAAACCGATCTAAATCTCTTCTTCAAAACCGATCTAAACCTCTTCTTTTAAACCGATCTAAACCTCTTCTTACAAACCGATCTAAACCTCTTCTTACAAACCGATCTAAACCTTTTCTTAAAAACCTATCTCTAATCTCCCTAACCGAAGTGTAAACCAATCTACCGGAATTTGCTCACGCACCTAGTATCGCAATTCTTCACAGTATTTAACAAATGATGTATTGGACCTACTTTTTGGAGTTTTCATTTGTTTAACGTATTCTTTTACAATAGATTGAAGTTCATAACAGCGTGGATATGGATACATGGTACTTTGTTGTGCTTATACCGAACTATTTAACTTTATCTGGTGCATGATGTGTGTCAATGGCTGTCGATAACATTTATTTCGCGTATTTACATTTTTGTTAGGGGCCTCTAAATGGGGATGCATGTAAATACGTTATGTACACATTTCAATTCAAAAAATAAAAAGGTTCTTTTAGTAAAGGTTTATAAAAAAAAAAACTGATATTACATCAACACGTTTCTTTTCAACGAATAATAAATGTTCAGAGGTGATATCATAAGATTACTGAGAGAGAAAATTTGATATTTTGAAAACAAATTTCTTTCCACGAAACTTACACCCTCTGACCCATAAAAAAAACGAGGAAAACTTCGTACGAGTTGGATATTTTAGAGTTTAAAATTTAAGTACGAATAGTAAACTAAGAGATTTTATCAGTGTTGGTAAATTCCACAAAACAAGGTAAGAAAATCATATTCGTGTTAAGTGTGTGGTACAAAATAAGAAACCTGATAATCGACTTTCATCAACGAGTAAACAAATGTTCAAATGCAGTACATAAGCACGGGTTTTGATTGTTGTAAAATATGAATATTAGAGGCGTCGGGTATATTTCGACAAACATAACTAAAACTGCTCATTATGCAATTCAATAAAATTTAGAAAATTGCAGAAAAAGTTTTTGAAAATTTGGTCAAATTGAAAATAATTTGGTTTAAACAGATCCTGACCACAATCATTTTGATGTTAGAATATATTCGTGTAAAATCAATCATTAGAAAATGTTTACTAGGATTACGAATCCTAAGTGAACTATCTGCATTTTTCAATGTGAAAAATATGTGGTATGTAAATGTATTTTTTCCCATTTCCATTCCATATCAAAACTTTCTTCCAAGCTCATTAAAAAAAATCAGACACCAATTAAGAAACCATTCGACAACTCTTTGAGGGGTCCGTAGGTTGCCTGTCGAAGGCTACTTTTCTGCTCGATTTTTATACGTTTAAAGTTGGTTATTAGTTTAAATAAAATATACCATTTCAACAAAGGTGAGTAACTTATAGGAAAAAAGAGCATATACACAAGAGAAATGCAATTAAACAATAATATAATATCCATCTCAATTTTTTGCTCATGTATTCTTCAAACAAAGGCAAACACTTCCATTTGACATTTGTTTAGTTTTGAATTAATATTTTAACACGGAATTATGATATTATATGTTTTAGTAATATGTGTCGATAAAATGCTGTCTCATTTACATATACCCGACATCTCATTTATTGAGGTTTTACTGCAATCGGAACTTTAGTTTCCATCAATTGTAGTTTCTATCCTTAAATTGTAAAAAAATATTCCTACAACGAAACACATTAAAAATGACGAACCTCGATGTGCGTTCTTACAAAACATTAACGTAAAATTTGCACTGAAATAACTGGAGTCGTATTCTACTTGTAAAATATTACAAAATTAAATTGTGTTAGAAATATATTTGAATATTCATGAAAATCTGATCACTAGAGTATCCAATGTGGTTTTTAATTTCTTTTGTGCTAAAAGAAATCTAGACACGAGGATATAAACGATTTTTATGAAAGTCATGGTTTCTTTTCACAAAATCTTAAGACGAATAATAATTGTAGATTACTCAAAAATATTTAACAGATACGAAGTAGCACTCGAAAAAAAAGTTAAAAATCTTATCAAATACAAACTTGAGCATTCAAAACCAAACATTCAGAAAAGTTGTGCCAAATTCGGCTAAGCCAATCTATATCGGAAACTCTTAGTGTTTTGAATATTCCAAAATTTTATTAAAAGTAAATTTACTGGAAATTGATCATGTTGATATTTCAATAATATTTCAAGTAAACACAAAAATGCAAAACAAATGCTGTCTACTGGGTTGGTGATAACTTCTAGGAAGTAACGTACCAAACCAGTGCCTGTAAAAACTCGTATAATGAAAGACATACCTACTGTAGTATTTGAGGATTTGTTTTCGAACAAAAAATGCATAAAATATTTTTGTTAAGCAATCAACACTGTATCGATGTAGGTGGTGTTTTTCATCCGAGCAAAGTAAATAGTTATCAAAGGTACCAGGATTATAATTTAGTACGCCAGACGCGCGTTTCGTCTACAATAGAAATCAATTATTGAGGACTTTTAAAACTTTTCCGGATGAATTTGGTCAAGATTGCTAATGTTAGTTGACTCAATATATGTTTACCAGTCGATAAAATTAAAGTGGTTTTGTTGTTCTGGAATAAACTAGAAGTATACATTAAACAAACTGGCCATTGGGCAAAAAGTAAAACAAACTGTCACTGATTATTTCTTGATTTATGAGATTTTTTCACCGAAACATTGACTAGTCGAAAATGATTACGTAGCTAAGAAGTCGAGTTTTGTTTGTTCTAAATTTTAAACACACACTTAGATAAAGTTCATGTTATAATATATTACGT
Source organism: Mytilus edulis (assembly GCA_019925275.1). Taxonomy (NCBI): domain Eukaryota; kingdom Metazoa; phylum Mollusca; class Bivalvia; order Mytilida; family Mytilidae; genus Mytilus; species Mytilus edulis. The sequence continues at coordinate 4,908,041 of CM034359.1, forward strand.
AGCTGGGCTGATTCTAAAATGTAGTAAATTACTAATTTTCAACAACAAAAATATCTCAGAAACAGGCCTATAATGGTTTACTTTTATAAATTGTGACTTGGATGGAGAGTTGTCTCATTGGCACTCATACCACATCTTATATCTATCGGATGGAGAGTTGTCTCATTGGCACTCATACCACATCTTATATCTATTGGATGGAGAGTTGTCTCATTGGCACTCATACCACATCTTATATCTATTGGATGGAGAGTTGTCTCATTGGCACTCATACTACATCTTATATCTATTGGATGGAGAGTTGTTTCATTGGCACTCATACCACATCTTATATCTATTGGATGGAGAGTTGTCTCATTGGCACTCATACCACATCTGATATCTATTGGATGGAGAGTTGTCTCATTGGCACTCATACCACATCTGATATCTATTGGATGGAGAGTTGTCTCATTGGCACTCATACCACATCTGATATCTATTGGATGGAGAGTTGTCTCATTGGCACTCATACCACATCTTATATCTATTGGATTGAAAGTTGTCTCATTGGCACTCATACCACATCTTATATCTATTGGATGGAGAGTTGTCTCATTGGCACTCATACCACATCTGATATCTATTCGAAGTTGAGTTGAAATGCATGCTTCCCACATGTTGTTTGTGAACTTAAACAATTATGTAAATAGCAGTCAAATAAAAACTTTTACATTTCCGGATTGCACAAAAACTAAAATTATTTTTACAGAAATTAGGAAATGTACAAGTATTTTTGATTCCAAAAGCCATCATACAACAATTTTCACCTTGAAAGTAAACTTTAGAAACAATAGATTTTTGCAATTTTGCCACAAGTCTTATTTCAAATGTTTTGATAGGTCTAACTGTATGCTATTTTGGAATATCAAAGATTTCCTTTCTCCAATACGATTTGAAAACGCAGTTTTAGCCAAAAAAGTCACAGACGACATTTTGGAAGCCCAGCGACGATAAGATGTTCTTAGTTTTTCAAGTAATGTCATTAGAAATGGAACGCGAAAACTTTCCTGTTCAAAGAATACAGAACTGTTTAATTGATAAGGTTTGCCATTTTATGGCATTTCATGAGAATACCTATGAATATCCATGTGCATTTCGTTTTTATAATTTGCTGCATAGGCATAGCTTTTTGTCACACAGTGGTGCTTAATTCAGTTCTACCACATAACAGTTTCAATTGTCAACAGATTGGACAGTCACAAGTTCAGACAAAAGGTGTGATTCATTTAATAAGCTTTACACCTTTTAACTGCATATATTTTTAAATCAGCGTATGTTTGTTTTATTTTATTTTTTTTAAGTCTAAAATACTGAAGTGAAGCACATGTATTATATGATCACTTAGAGTATAAATGATGATGTAGGCTTACTGATATTTAGTAAACTATCAATCTGTAAGTTCTGAGAAAAATATTATCAAAAACATGACGAATTAATATTGGAAACGTATAATTGTCGTTCGTGTTTTACTTTATCAGATGACACTAGTGACACACACAGTGTTCCCCGTCAACCTTAATCTACCTTAATTAACTCCGGGAGCGAACTACTGTTTTGCCCATCGCTTTAGTTGAAAATATGGAGATGTGGTATGAAAGCCAAGGATATTACTATCAGCAGAAGGATGTGAGCAACTACTGATCACCATACATGCTTAAACACGGAGTAATCTTATACGGAATGATAAATACGGCTCTGGGTTAAAAAATGAAAAACAAAAACCCAAGAAAAAAAACAGATATTCTTATTTCTGCTTAAATGATAAAACTGCTTCTTATAACGACTGGAAGGAATAGTTGTATTTAAATTATGATTTAATATTCATTAATATTTCACTTACCGGGTTTAACGAGTTCTGCATATATATCTGTTTTCCCAAGCAAGTTCTTTCCATTCCCTTTCAGAACTATGGTATTGAAAACCTCGTTTAAGGTTCTATTTAAGCTGTCATTAGAGTGGAAGATCTTATGTTTTACTTCAAAATTAACAACCACGTGTCCTTTGTCCCCCATCGAGGATGTTCCTGTGGCTTTTTCCGGCATGTAAGTGATTGGCTCTTCAAACTCTTCTGTAACATTAAAAAAAATTATTCATTAAACCATAAACTTAATAGTTATTTGTAGAAACCAGTTTAATATAGGTCGACAGGACAGAAACCAAAGTATACTGAAATCCACTTAAAAACCGTGAATCTATCTTTCAAAATGAAATTCCTATAAAACGAAGATAAATCACACGACTAAACAAAATGAAAATAGTTGTCTTTGCTTAATACTTTTTAATTGAATATTTATTGTGAAAAAAAGTGGGTGGTCGAAAGAACAATTGATGTGACAGCATTTGTTTACATTTAATCGATATCTCAAATTAAACACAGAAAAATCAAAATGCGGGTACTAATATAAACTTGTTATAACAAAACAATTGAGATGAACGTCGTATGAGTATCTGCCTTGTTGTTGAAAATCAGTAGAATTTATTCGTAAACAGATTTATCTATTGTAAACAAGTTCATTGTCTGTATGTAATAGCACACCTTGATAACGCTTATTTACCTGCTGCACTTGCAATAACTGCATATGTTTGTGGAGTGAAATGGAATGTCAAATTACAAAATTTGAAAAGGTTTTCGATGAAGGTGCTGACTTCACTCTGGAACAGGCCGTCATCTAGAACTACTCTGTTTTTAACATCAATGAAAAGTATGATACTGCCTTTCTCAGCTCCTTTGAAATTGATGTTCTCACTGTTGAGGTCTCCTTTTAGTGAGTTTATAAGTTTGACTACCTCTTCACTGTCGTCTACTTCATGAACGATTATTTTCAATTGTGTGTAGCTCTCCTTTAGATCTTTAATAAAATGTGCAAATTTTGAGAGTTGTATTTATACATTTGCGATTCTTTTCATCTTAATGAAGAAAACAATGTGTTGTATCTTATTCTTACGACTGATTTTACAAACACAGAATATGTTTTGTAATTATTTTATTTTCAAACTTTGCCATATAAAAAGAAATAACTTTTGAAGTAAAATGTATTGGAGAATGTGTTCGAAAGTATTTTGCTTTTAAGCAATTAAATGAGTACTTTGACCTCAATTGTAGTTCTTTGTTCAGAAGTAATACGAGCCATTATCTCATATTTTGTCTTCAAGTTATGTTATAGTTTTCTTTTGATGACTCAAAGTTGGGTTTTTTTCATGTATTACCTTTACCAAATCTTACTTTTTTTGCACAATTCTTAGCTTGATAAAAATCAGTAGATCTATACTTTTACTCTTTTTTGCAAACAGCATGATATAAACAACCTTTTGTAAAATAATTAAAACATCATATCGATTTTTATTTAAACCTCCAATCTTCCTTAAATCGATTTTGTTTGATATAAACAAGACAAAGTTTCCTACGGCAGCAGTACGTAAAAAACATCAAAGGAAGTGAAAAGAAATATTATTAAGTAAATGCAACTATACACATGGAAAAACGTATTGCAACACCTTGATTTTTTAAAACTTGAAAAATCAGCCTTTTATTTTGGATGGAATATGATAAAATATTTGTAAAATAATATTGAAACATAGTTTATGATTACATCGGAATTTTAACGAACACAATTTTTTTGAAAAAAAAAGATTTATCTAACCACAATTCTAATAACAAAATTAATTGTTTTTTGTACAAAACACTGCATTTTACAACTGTTACTGTAGTTGAAGTTTACAATGTCAGACATTTCAAAATTAATCTTATGATAATTGTTCACATCATGGTTGATCTTTATACGCCAAAGAATTAGTACTTTGTGCGCAACCTCCATTCAAACGGTTAACCGCCACTTAACGTCTTCTGATTCCTGCCATAAATCGACTAATTTGTTGCTAAGGTAGCAGAAACCATTTCTGATGAACGACATTGTTTATTTCATCACGTGTTTGGACTGGGGTGTCCTTTTGTGCACATTACGCCCAAAAGTGCTCGATATGGATCAAATCAAAGCTACGATCGGGTCAAGGAAGATAACCCGAATTCCATTGGAACAATGGATTTTCCTCCACGATACTAATTTCCAACTTTGGCGAGCTCTACACTACATTGGATACGGACAACTGTGTGTTTGTTCGTAAGCAAAGGTCCCCGAAATGGTCTGGTCGCACGATAACCAGTAGCGATGAGTCGATCTGGAACAATTTTTGTTAAAAGGCTCCTGTATGCCCAAATCTCTTTTTAGGATTGTATTTTATGCAATGGGTTTCTTTCTGACCAAGCTTCATTATGCTTGATTTTATAATAAATAAAGCTCTTGTTTTCGAACTCAATAAATAAATAATTACACGTAAATAAACAAATGTAAACACGTTTGATGCGTGTGAATAATGAGTTAAACTAAATATATATTTGGATGAAAAGCAATACAACATCATGTTTAATGTTACCTTCTTCTGCTCTTATCTTTTCAATTGCTGCCTCTGTCGACTTTCCTACAAAAATGTGAATTTCTTTTCCTGGATTTCCAATAACAAACCTGTACTTTTCTACAAAAGGAAATTATGATTATAAAAAATCAAATCAAAATGTTCATTAAATCAATACAATTGTTATCGTATGAAAAACGTTATATATTCACATAGATATAATTTAAATTGACTTCTAAAGATGTTCTTTATCAAATAGCTTTTTATTCACATAAAAACAAGATTTAGAAACTAAAATCTAAGAGATGTTAGTAACCTACCAAACCTTAAATGGTCACATAAGTTGGAATATAATATTTGTCGTCATACAAATCATTATTTTAATTCGTTCCATTCTGGGCATCATACAATTGACGAAGTTTTGAAGGTTGGCTATGTTTTCTATCAATACACTATTTTAAGTGCTTTGAATAACTTAGATTGTCATGCTCTGAAAAATAAATAGGATGATTAGGTTAACACACTTTTGGGAGCACACAAATCAAGGCGCCAAAAAAACCCCATACCTTTCAATAGTTCAATATCTGCTAGAGCATCCAGTAGTTTCATCTCAGCTGCAGGATCAAGTACACAAGTCTTGCATTGCTCGACCGCATGTGCATATCCATTGTTTTTGGGTTTATTCATGTAAGCATCTATTCTCTCTCCGACTGCTATAAAGGTAGCGAAAAAAACCTTCAAACATGGGTTCCGATATGTTAGCATTCACTCTATGAACAAATCTATTCCGTTCCCGCCTTATGCGTTCAATGTCGTCACCTATACCTAGTTCTATGTTATTCGGGTTCACCCCCCATTGTCTAGATGGTGGCGGTATAGGAAGTAGCTTGACAAAATTCACAATTATTTTGTAAGATAGACTTACATCAATTTTGGTATATTCATCGGTCATTAATGTATCTACCATATCAAGCTCATTTTTGTTTAGTTTTCTTCTGAAAGGATAATTCCCCATAATATCGGTGTAGAGGGTTTTTGCTGGAGTTCCGGTTTGTGCCATTAATCCTTGCATTATCATTGGAAATACTTCCATGACCACCATACTGCACTTTGCACATCTGTTCTTGTCTAGTGGTGAAATATATATGTTTGCATCTGTAAATTAAAACGTAAACACCAAAAACCATGATTCATTAAATCAGTTAAATTTCAAATTGCAAAAACAAAATGGTTTGATTGACAAAATCAACTTATCAAAATTGGCAGACGACTCCTTATAAGAATAGATGCCATGCAGAAACAAATGTAAACCATGAACATTTTTTTCCTCATTATTTTGAAAAGATAACATACGGGTAGAATCTTTATATAACAAAAATGATCCACTTGACAAATTTGTCAAATCAGTGAATTATCAGAAATCAGAAATCGAGGTCAGCCTTAAACGGCACTAATTATATAATTATCAGCAAGTTAAGATTTATTAATAGGTAAACTGGTAAAAATCGTTGGAATATGGTGAACTTATATGAATGGCTAATTTTATTATGGCACAATTGTTATTGTAAATATTTTTTTATCAAAATCCTCATAAACGACTGCTATTGAATTAAAAAGGTCTCACTGACGTCTTGTTTAACATGTTGCTACTCAAATGCAACGTAAGGAGATATGTAGCATCAACAATTGTGTTAATCTTGAAAAGTTGTCCTACATATATATTTAAGTTGATTTTAACTTCTGAAGTTTATGGTATAGAGCATTAACAGTTTTGTAAAATTGTAGAATTGTGTCTAGCCATAAAGGGTTTCATTTGGTATGTTTATTGTATTTTTATTGTTTAAAATCTAATAACTAAAAAAACGCTGGACGTTATACATCTAGACTTATTCTACAGTAAGGCATACCAGTTACTTCTTGCATCAGTGTCAGTTGTTGAAGCATATCAGATATATTAATATCAGAGCTTTGAATCGTTTGGTACAATTGTAAACAAGTATCTTGACAAAAATATGCATCCACTCTCTGAAGCACCTGTTGTGTTCTGTTGAGAAATTCTTCGTAATAAAGTTCTGATATAACATCCGACTTCCTACTGATAACGTCATTTGTTGCATTAAGTATTCTCTGAATATCGTCGCCGATTTCCGCTTCTGTATCGTGTGGAATATTCCCCCACTTACACGACGGTTCGTGCAATAAATTTTCAAATCGCAATATTTTAAAGCACAATTCAGTGGTGAAGTTATCCAAATTGGGAAGTTTTTCCATCAGGGATATTTCACTTTCTGTAAACTTGGTAGGTATATTATTCAGTTGATATTTCACTTGTAATCCTCTTGGACTTATACATTCTTTTAAAATGTGTTGCATTACTTTCGGAAATAGTTCCTTGGCAATACTGCCTAGTCTTGCAAGTCTTTCGTTAGATTCTGCTGACATATTTATAGTTACTGTGTTCGAACAATATACTGCAATAGTTATTTGAAAGAATTGAAGGCATGTACTTTTAACCTTCCGAGACAATGATTACATACTCAGTTAATTTGGTATTTGAAATTATACAATAAATATTGAAGTAATAATGAACCATGCGTTTTTCAATTGATATTCTTAAGAAAACAATTGTGGAAAATAACACATTTTTTACTAGTTAATACTGTTTCTACTTTTTATCAACAACCGTTGTCCAACAATATGCTATGACCTGCATATAATTTTATACAATATCATTATGACAAACGATATAGTGTACATTTGTACACATAAATCCAAATAATGAAAGATCAGAACATAAAATTATTTCGATATTGTTTCCAACCCTTTTCTTGTGTGCAAAACATGGATTTAAACCATCATATACATCAGACAAATAGCAAAAAAGTATAAACACTTAACATCAATAAACACTTTTTATTTGTTTGATACAGATTTAGACGTATACCTCGAATTTGACATACGCAGTCACCACAGTACCAGAATCTAAGGCAAACGAGACGATTTTAATTTTGAATTATCTGCCATTTTTTTTTCTTTTTTGGAATATTTGTTTGATGTTATAGTAATTAAGATTAAGATTATAACACAATGTCATCTGAAGTACCCCTATTTTTGACATTACTACCTTTTATATCTGCGCCTGTGAACACACCGTTGCCCATTTTTGATGTTGCTCGGAACTAATACATCCTGTCATTTTGTTATTGTGCTATTAATGCTATTGTCATTTGTGTAGTCTTGTCTTTCATTTTTGAAAGTGTGCTTTGTTTATATGTCACTTTGTTTTTCTTTTTTGACATATTTGTTTTATTTCATTTCTTAAAATATTGCATTTGTATTATCATGATCATAGTATTTAAGTTTCTAAATAAATATGGGTATAGATGTTTGTGATATTTACTAATGATCATGCATAACAGCAATAGAAGACATAATCTGAGGTGGTCAAGACATAGATTTATAAAACATTGAAGTATGAGAGAGGCAAGTTTGTTTGAAGCCGTCTTTAACTCCAGCACATTTAGAGGATCAGAGGTTATATTCAACACTTCTGAATTGTGTTGCTTTGAAACTGACAAATAAACAATCTTGGCATTTAAATCATAAACATACGTGTCATTGTCCTAATCTTACAAACTTAAATAAAGTATCATAATTATAATTTTGTAACACACATCAATATAAAACCTCTGAAACATTATGATAGTTTAAATGTAAGTATTTTCCACCAAGTTGTTTACAGTTAAAATTACCTAGAGTATTGATTGTAATGCTCTGTATGACAATAATCATGTATTTTATCATTATAATTTTGAAACACACTTGTTTTGTAAAATACTCATTAGCCCTTTACTGGCTACAAGATACTGTCTTCCTTGTAGTATTTTAATCTAATTAAGTAGATTCACAGAAGTGCAGTCCTTCGGGTATTCAAAAGAAAGTGGGAATTTAAACCCAAATGTAAAACTTTTTATATTTCGTGGATTTATTATATTGTTTACAATACCTAAAAAGGGAGTTCCACTGACTTTTGTATTATTACACGACTAAATAAGGACGTTCTAATTCATGAAGAGATGAGGCATTTGAAATATTTTAAAGTGTAATAGAGTGAACGTATACGATAAAAACAAATGTCACGTTGGTTTGAAATAAGATACATGTATATAACATGTCAATATCAATTTGAAATAAACATACCAGCTGATAAATTCTTCCTTTCATTATGTTAATCGAGTATTTTAACGACATACACAGCTATATAATTCTTGTACTTCGTCATCTTGGGTGTTTAAAGGTCATGTAAGCTGTAAGTCTTCCGTCGAACATATTGTAAAGTGAAACGACATCTATAATGAAAAACCTTTAAAATTGTAACCTTGAAAAACAACTTACGCAAATGAAAAATGCAGTTTTAACATTTTGGATTGAGAAGGTATTGTGTTGGAATTGAAATCAACAATATTTCATTTCAATTATTTTTGATATTCATAATTAAATTTTGAATGAATGTATAAAACAGTTTATTTTTTTTTTAATTTGTAACCTATTTCAGAGAGAAAATCTCAAACTTAACGAAATAATGTTCACTGGACTACATATCTTGTTACAGTAATTATAGTTGATGTTATTTTTTTGACAGAGGGCGAATGGTATGTTTTTCATTAATCAAGACTTATCCATTGTGTCTCTAACTTAAACTATTGTGTTCATGACCTTTCAATATTGAAGTCTTTTCTTATGGATGTACACCTCTGACAATGTCTGAGAAGCCAAACATCTCTAGAACTAAACTTTTTTTCATAACCTGATTTTTGTGTTTATAAGAAAGACTGTAAAACAAATTATGGCGAAGAAAATATCATATTGTGGTGCACTTCTTTTTTTTTGCTACGTGCTTTAAAAAATACCCAATTTTCCTGATTTTCCCATTTTTCATAAATTTTTACATATTTTTGGGTTATTATCATGAGAAAAATCCCTGTTCCACAATTAAACTTGTTTTCATACTTTCAATAAAGATAAAAGTGGACAAATCTGAATAAATTTATCTTAGAAAAACTATAGGTAGGTGTTAATAGAAGAAAGTTTTTTTAACATTTTGATGCTTTTTTGTGTCAAATTTACCATCCTGTCAATTTTGTAAATCTGTGATTTTTTCCAGTTGTAAGAACAAAATGCATATTATTTTCCACTTTTTTGTGATAAATGATTCAAAACGTACATATTTAAGAAATTTGAAAAGACAAAAATTATATGGGATGTACATAATTCCTGTAAAATCAATTTTTGTAGCCCTCACCCATTTTGTCAAAATTTTGGCTAAAAAGACTGACTTGATTGGTCATTAACTTTGAAAACTGGATTACTCAAAAAATAATTCATTGTAATAAAATTGAGAATGGAAATGGGGAATGTGCAAAGGAGACAACAACCCGATCATAGAGCAGACACCAACAGCAGAAGGTCACCAACAGGTCTTCAATGCGACGAGAAATTCCAGCACCCGGAGGTGTCCTTCAGCTGCCCTCAACAAATATATACTAGTTTAGTGATAAGTACACATTTTTTTTCAAAGATTTATGTCTGACTATGATATTTTAAAAAATTCATTGATATTTTCCACTTGTATCACATGTTTTGAAAATAATTCCAGAACGAGATTTCAACGAGACTGAAGTGTTAGAAGTGTACATCCTTAATGTAATTAAGTTCAAATAATCATTTAATGTTACATTACTAAATCAAACTTCGCAGTTCATTGAGAAATACAAAACAACATAACACGTCCGTCTTTAAATTATTATACATCTGAATATTAATCAATTTCTACTATATGATTGTATATTTTATATAAAGGTGCAAGTCCTGTGTTTCCGTCGTACCGATGTGTATCATATGTGGGTATTTTAAAAAAAAAAACGTATTTTCTTGTCCTAGCCACTTTAAAAAAAAATGTGTTTGGTCTTTGCAAGTAATTTTTTGTGCAGTAAGTACATTGAATTAGATTTAACATTTTTAAGCAAAGAAACAGTTAATTTTTTAAAAGGATTGCTAATTTATTGATTCCTGAATGGTCCAAAACAACCAAAATGGCATGTCCCTAGACCGCCTGTTCAATATTCATACTCTAAAATATCGTAAAAAATGTAGAAATAAATGTTATTTTAACTTAATATAAGTTCTTTTAATAATTCAAAAGTATGTTTAGAGCCAACATATTATAATAAACAGCTTTTAACATAGGATTTTTAATTTCAGAAGGTGTGTCCCTAACAAAATGTCCACTACGAAACGAAGTCATTAAAATTTGCTATTAAACCGTTTTATAAAATCAATGTAATTTTTGTTTGCAAGAGATATAAACATAAGGGTCTTACAAAAGTAGTGATGCTTTATAACGGCAATTACATTGTTGGTAAAAAAAAATTGAGCACATCAAATGGACCAGAGTGATACCGTTTTTTTGTAAATGTCCACTACGAAACGGGTCAAATCTCCATCAGTTTCTGGTTTTAAAATTATGAAAAAAATATCAGTGTACAGCTTAATACATGCTTTGAGTACAATCAGTCTTGTTACTTTTGCAATAAAGGGATTGTGGGAAAAAAATAAAACATGTGAATACGTCCCCTACGAAACGGTCACCAACGAAACAAGAAAGGGAAAAAAACGTTTCGTTGGTGATACTACCACTACCATGCAGTCTTTTTTTACTCTTTTTTCAATTATATTCGTGCAAAGCAAATACCGAGGGTTAGTTTCATGTAATTTTTATTATGTTTTTATTAAGATAGAATAGGGTTGATGTCAACTACGAAACTTTTTGTCCACTACGAAACGGATTTGTCACCTACGAAACGCATCAAAATGTCCACTACGTAACACGAGTTGTACCTTCATATGTGAAGTACTGTCTAATCTTTATCGATAAAAAAATCAGAAAAAAATGAGATTTTCCTAGTATTTAAAGTAAACAAACTTGAATGTCTATAGGAAACATTTAAAATTGCAAACATATGTGTGTTAAGAAGCAGTTTCGTAGGGGACAAAAGTCAGTACAGTACTCAAATTATGAAAAAAATATCATTTTAAGGAGTATTTAAGATTGCACTTTTTGTTTACAAACAGGTCTATAATAGAGGTATTCAAAATAACTCTTGAAACTAAATTTTAGACAAGTTGATTTTACATTTATTTTAGGTCTGAAATATACGCTTTTATTGAAAAACGCCCATTTACGCTTATATTGATCTATAGACATCTGAAATACAACTAATTGGTAGCCGAGACATTGATCATGTTGATGTGTTGATGTCAGTCTCACATAACATATGTAAAGGAGGGGATCGATTCCCAAACATATACAAATTACAAAAGGATAAGTTATAAAATTAATTCCAATTTTGAATAGAAATCTGTAAATTAGCCAAATATAACTTAATGAAGTTCGGCACACAGATTTCAGATGCTTTGAATAAAAAAAAAAGAAACCACGGTAAATGAATAGGTTGACGTCACGGCAAGTGTTTAAAGAATTATAATTAGTGGTATTTTAAATTTCAGTTCTTACTTTTCTTTATTTTCAAACTTTATATACTGTATCCATTCGTTTGATTTGTTTGAGCTTTTGATTTTGCCATTTGAGTGCGGAATTTCCGTTTTAAATGTTAATAATTGATGGATTATATGTGTTTTGCAAACTAATGTCAATTGAAAACTGCTGAACCGGTTAAAGGTATAAATATTTTATATTCCATAAGGTTGTTTACGTGTGCTACTAATCCCATTATCTAGGGTAACGTTTTACATGTTCTTAATAGCATATGTAAATGATCAATTTAAGTCGCATTTTCATGTTGTGTCATACTTGCCTCATTTAAGTCTGCAAAATGGTATTATAACTGGCTTTATGGTTTAGTTGTCTTCATACATTATACTATATACAGTCGTTTCTAGTGACGACATAGAGTACATTCAAGGGGCTCTGTCTTAATAATTTTGCAGGGGTTTCTTATCTTTTTTTATTCTTCATTTTAACATATCTCAAAAGGTTCGTTCAGTAACTTTTCCAATAGTAAGACACTATTTCACTTAACTAAGTATGACGTTATAAAGATCATGTAAGATCAGAAGCGGACACCATTTGAAATTAAATTGAGAATGGAAACGGGGAATGTGTAATAAAAGACATCAACCTGACCAAAGAAACAAAAACATCTCAACGCCTAAACAAAAAATATATACTAGTTTAGCGAAAATGACCGTCACACTTAATGTAAAAACATATATACGAACCAAAATTTAAAAAAGCATAACAGCTAATGTAGCATAAACTAACACACAGCAATACGCACAGAAAAACTCAGTTTAATAGGATCCGAATCCGATGTTAGAATATGTAACATAAAAAAACTAAGCAACATGACCAACATAAATTAACAAAGGACTACTAGCAGTTACTGACATGCCAGCTTCAACTGACTTGCAAAAAGTTTGTTTACTTAGAAACACAATTACAAAATTGTGAAATATTTTCAATTTATTTAAAACAAAACTTACTGTCTGAAGTCTTATATCTCTTTAAGTGTGGTACACATCGATTTTGTCAGTGAATATTATATCCCAAACATGTCAAATATAAAACTACATTATTCTCTTTTTTCGCCATTTTGAATTTTGAAGGCCCACACACTTTACCTGTGGAAATTAAGATCACATGATCGAGAAAGAGACTATAAGTGATGTCAACAACTCAATAAATACCCATATCAATTACCAATTGTAAACCTAAATTGTATTTTTTTTTGTTGAAGTGTGTTATAAGGATACAAAAGAACACAGACGACTCCTTTTAAACATTGACTAACACAAACATAAATGTAAATGATCAATAGAATTATAACTTTTCCTTTTAGTGAAATTAACAAACATCTACCCATCTATATAATGGAGAAGAAATTATTATACATTAAGCTGAAGGGATGATATTATTAGTTACATAGGGTGATAGTGACCTAATACGGTATAAATGGGGTCAGTAAATTCCGTATAGGGTGAGAGCGAAGCTCGAATCCCCATATGGAATTTACTGACCCCATATATACCGTATTACGTCACTAGCACACTATGTAACGATTTTATCTTACCGACTATCTGAACGTGTAAAATTTAGACTAGTGACCTATCAAAATGAGAAAGTTTTCAATACAGTTAGCATTAACATGATTAATAAGAAACTACTTCCTTTGATCCTACAAAAACAGATGCCAATAATGACAACTTGTTAGATTTAAATGTGTTTTATGAATTTATTTCACTTTATCATCACTTTCTTCGTCTGTTGAAACCATTAAGATTTTTTCTCAGTACTGTTTTGTTTTTCTAAAGGGACGTAACACCACTACTAACCGTGTATGAAATAAGCCCCGCCTCCTTATTACCTTATATGGAATATAAAGGGACGCAACTCCACTACTAACCGTGCATGAAATAAGCCCCGCCTCCCAACTAACCTTATATTAAATATACACGGTTTCCACGGGGACGCTTTTAACCAATCATATTCCTAGAAATGTATAGGAGGTAAGATAAGGGACAAAAGCAATCAAAACCAAGGAATAAACAAAGACTCATAAAACCAAAAGACATTTACATAAACAGTTACAAATAGTAAATAAGATACAACACGGACTCCACTAAAAACCGGGAGTGAAATCAGGTGCTACGGAAGGAAAAACATTTCCTGCACCTTACACGGCACCCGTCGTGTTATTTCTTTTTTCAGTTCGGTAACGATGGGAGGTTATTATGACAGAGGAAGAATATCCGATATGATTTTTGACACACTTTTGTCATAAGGGCCAATCAGCTCATGATGACGACCATATAATTTCTTGAGTGATGACCTTAATTTGATTGATTCATAGCCCTGTCTTAGCAACTTAGAATGTTCTTGTGACAAAAATGCAGTCTTTTCAAAATGTTACATCGAATCATTACTCAAAAACAACTAGCCTTTGTTTTGTTATTCAATGGAGTGGTTTGTAATATATTCTAATTTCTTTTATAAATAACAAACATGAATGTCTCATTACGTACAAAAGGATTGTTAGAATTAACGGGGTTTAAATTTTGATATTTTGTTTTGCTTGAAGACATGATTACGAATCATGACATATGACAAACTTTGATTTGTCAGAAGAAGCAACACACTGAAGGGCCAGAATTATTGCCTTAGCTTTAATAGTAAAGATGGATGCAGCAGGAGGTTTTAAGACTGAGATAAAAACAGAAACGATCACCTCAATTAATTGAGTACATGTACAAACATTTAGTAAAATCGTGTGATTGTCTTTTGTTTAAAGTTACGTTTGAAAGATATTAAAAACAAGTTTTTAAGATATATAAAACTAAGAATGACAATGTGTATTAAACTTCATATACTTGCATGAAACTGCTTGATCCAGAATTAAATACGACAAAAATGAATGATTTATTTTTTTCATTATAAGTTATTGGCTAGGAAGAACAACGTCCACTGTGCAATAGCATCACGAAGTCAGCAGTATAGTGAATGTTCTTTTATATAACTTTTATTCTATTACTACAGATTCCGCATTTGAACTAAAAAAAAAAAACCTTTGTGATTCCTATGGACAAACACCAATAATTATTATATTTGTATGCACCATATAAGGTGAAATATTCAAATAGCTGTGTGTATTTTAAATAAAATTTTAAACAGGATACCTTATATTTTTTTCAATAGAAAACTAGCAGACCATGCAATGATATTTGAATTAAAGTTTGATATAGATTAGAAATGTAATTTAGGTAATAAATTTTAAATTAAAAAAACAATGATTTCAAAATCGTCCAGATCGTAAAGTATTTTTTTACAACAAAGGAAACATTGGAATTAAAGCATACTGAAAATAATCAAATCATACGCGTAATGACCTCACATGTTGATAACATAATTAGTTTGTGTAAAATAATTGTTTTTTTTTTAATTTGTTTAAAACTATGACATATGTCTGCCAGACGTATACATTTATATAAAATATTAAAGGGGCACTAGCTGTCAAATTCATGTTCAACGATTCGACTCAAACAATCATATTAGATTTATAACAGTGTAAAACATTTATCCAAATTATAAAATTTTAAACAAACAATTTGCAATGCATAAGCTCGATTATTTGTAGATTCGTTACGTGTGTATTTTAGTATAGACGCCATCTAATTAACTATTAACCCCGAAAACAACCGACGGTCACATAAACATCACTATACATAGATATATGGACCTTGTGCAAATGAATTTTTCTATGTATGTTCGATTTCAATTTTGAGGTTAAAAAAAGTAAATTTTTTGTAAATCGAATCAGTGGTTTACCTTTGTTTCATTTTCACTATGGACATTTTTTTTTTTTAATAACCTAAAAACCCATTAATCATGTATAATCCATCTCTGGCTAAGGGGTTAAATTGAAGTTCACAGGAATACTGATTCAATGAGGTTCATTTATTCATTCGCAAGTGCAAAATTCATCCTCGGTGTTTCTTGGCTTATTTTGACAAAATTGAACAGAACTCATAATAGCGAATTTGTATTTCACTTTTTTACTTTCATTAATAAACATGAACATTTAAATGTGTTATGTATCTCGTAACTAGTGCCTTTTTAGAATCACATGTACACGAACATATATTTGTGAATTACATAGTATCCGATCATATTGTTATATGCATTTAATTTTCATCTAAAAATATAATGCAATTTAAAAAAAAAAAAATGCCTTCTACTGATATAAATAATATCAAATACGCCTTTCTCCAGTGTGTATCCATGATACCACCGCAAACCCTTTTCCAAGGAACATGTGCGCCCCTTTAGGTGACACAATCATCAATACACTCTTTAAAAGACTTGATTAATCAATTTTAAAGTTCATATTATAATCGGTTTAGTCGTTTTCATTTGTGCAAATCAATAAAAAGGTAAAGTCGAGTGTGATGTTTATGCACGGGTCATCGTTAAATATTGTGTATGTGTGTGGTTTAAAGGCAATTAGAAAATCTGGTTCCCGGTATTTGTATTCCGTAATCACGATGCCAAGTTTTACAGAAGGAACTAACATTTAACATCGTTTGAAAACAGGGGGAGAAGACGTGGAAGAACTAAATAAGATCATCACGCTAAATTAACCCAGATTAAAATGAATAAATCGTATAGTTTCATATTCTTTATATTGAGTCGATATAAAGAATAGTATTGATCTTTAAGTATACGTATTGTATTTCTTGAAGTAGGTATATGTCTTTTATGCACAAAGAAAATATATCGTGTTCCGTCGTGGTCACTCTTATCAAAATCATAACGATCTCAAATTCTGAAAGATGATCACGGATTACACAAATGATTTAGAATTTTAAACAAATGATAATATGATAATACGAAAACAAGTTTGAAGACAAAATGATGAATTTAGAAAAAATAACAAATAGATCTTTTAATATAATCTCATTTTTTTTTAAACCTTATTGTTTTAAAAGTTTATAACATTGCATTACACATATACATATACATATTTGTTGTGGAAGCATTATTACAAATGCAGAATTTCAACTATCATTTACTGTTTATATATAGCAATGTACATTTTTCATTTTAAAGATTTTATACAAGTTGATACAACAGCTGACCCAACAGAATTATGGGGAAGACCAACTACAGTGTTACGGTCACAAATCACAAATTGAATGACAGAAACGATGTGTCAGTGTCTCAATACCCTAGCAACATGCCGCATGGTCTGAGATCTTACGATATAAAAATAACATCGAAAAAATGTTTTTTTTTAAGATTGATAAAACATAGAATGACAATGTAAACAAAACATTATATGCTTACCTGAAACTACTTTATACAGAATCAAATGAGACATAGATGATGAAATGAATGCTTAATGATGTCCATTATAAATCAATCAGATATTTATCATTGAAGGGAAATGTTATTTGATATAATTTCTCTTTTGACAAAACGGATTTTCCATTTTGAACTGAAAAGTGACATTTTGTCATTCATGTATAAAAACCCCAATATTAATGATTGTATTATGTGCCTTACATTGCCATACCTAGTTGTTATTTAAATATATGTTTAACATGATACCCGATAGTTTTCAATAGAAAATCGACAGACCATGCAAATTGTATTTAAACTAAAGTTTGAAGTTTGGTATTTATCACTGACCTAAATTAAAATTGTAAAAATATATCTTTACAACTAAAAATAAAGTATTGCATTTTATCATCACATATTTATGATTTTTAAATTTGAATTTAGTGAATTGTTGTTTATTATAACTTGAATATAAACCTCAATATTTATAAGTGTATTATGTACCTTACATTGCGATTGATTTAAAATAACACATTGTATTTTAAATCAAAATTTTAAACATGATGATACCTTATATTTTTCAATAGAAAACTTCTAGGCCATGCACATGATCTTTGAACTAAAGTTTGAAATCTGGTATTTAGCATTGACCTAAATCAAAATTGCAAAAATGTATTAAAAACTTCCAGATTTTAAAGTTTAAATGTTTTTATTTCTTTAGTGACAACAAACTTTTAAAATGAATACAATACTATTCATCCATAATCCCAACAAAAGAGTAATGAACTCACATGATGAAAACAGATCATCATGATCATGTTATATTTTGTATACTATAAATGAATTGCTTTTGAAAATATGTGTAAAACTACTCCAGGATGCACCAGATAATTTACAGAATGGATGTTTGGTTGAAAATAAGTCATAACATTGGTGACCTGAATTCAGAGTCGGCTGACAAACGAGAAACTTGGTTTTTTGGTCGCCATCTTATACAACGCAAATACAACGTCGGGTGCCATATTTAGGTCGGTACTTTGAACTTGTTGTTTCAATTATTTTTTTTGTATTCATTTTTATTTCCAACATAGGCATTTGCTTCATATTTATCAATGTTGTTAAGGCCCTGGTAGAGTGAGGTAAATGTTCATGAGAAAATAAACCTCAAGTGAAATGAAACCCTTTTCAGACATTTCAAAAACATGAATATGTATATGGTGTAGTATAACGTAACGGTACCCAAATTGCACCTATTTAGCAAAACTAGCAGCGAAAATCTTACAAGATTTTCTAGAGACTAAACAATTTTTTTTTCTATGATTTGATACTAAGCACATCTTTCAACATAGGTAAAACTATTTAGATATGCACAAAACGTTCACAGTATCTATCAACAGATGAAGTATTTACTGAACAGGCAAAATGTACTGAAACGTAGCCATGCGACGTCATCAAAACGTCATCTTTTTAAAATGAGCAAATACAATATGTTACAAGTATCCATTTAAAAAATAATGAAGAGTAAGCATGGACTAATATCCAATTGTTCAAAATATTTAAAGAAATTAAACAAAAGCTCTGTTATTAGACTTTTGACTATGTGAATTTAAGCATGGAAGCAATTTGGGTATACCTAATTTCAGAATCATGGAGGTCAGTTTAGACCAATTTTTCTATGATTCCATATGGAATAAAAATCAAATTGGTGTACCTTTATAATAAAGAAGGATAGGGCTACAAAATAAACACAGAATGGACATGTTTGTCTTCATCATAAAAAAACGTAGATGAAAAAACTGTCAAAATAGGTGCAATTTGGGTACCGTCACGTTATATATTATTAAAAGATTTAGGAAGTTTTTCGCGAAAAACAAATATGGAAAAAAGAATTTTCGTAGATCTACTGCCATCTCATACCTTAAATCATGCATTTATAAAATGGGTCAAAAGATCTGCCGAATTATTTATATTCAATAAATTTTAGATCATGTTATTTATTTTCCAACTACCACAGAACAAGCCATTCATTTTGGCTAGTATCAAGGCTGAGTTATTTATTTTTAAAATCCTTCTGCCCCCACCCCCATCGTCAGAATATCAAATGGTCGTCCCCTTTTTTTTATGAATTTTTGGAGGTGGAACTGTTCGACATACTAAAGTATGGTTACCATATACAGGGTGTAAATATCATGAGATGAAGAAAAAGGTACCATTTGTCTAAAATTTTCAGCTTTTTAGTTTTATCTGTAGGTGCATAAGGTAGTACTACAGTCCGAATTTTCTAGACTCTATCCAACAGTCTTAAAAGATTATTTCTTAAAAACTACACAATGGATTTTTTAAATCTTTAATTAATTTAAAAACTGAAATATAACTCTTTCTTAATCTTTAGTTGAATTTATTTTTGGTATGATTTATTTAGCTTATTAATTGAAAAAAAGTGGTCTTCCAACTTGAGTGAAAATGGAAGATTCAGATCAAATGGTAGTGAACATTTGTTTTGGTCCCTTTGATCAACCATACACAAGCTACAAAGTATGTCTCAAATTTTTTATATATGCCTCCAACGAGAAGATATATTGGTTGAACGGCTGGGTTACAAACATCATTTCACATATTATCTTTGGAGAACTTTAAATTCATTTAGAAACAAATTATCAAAAAACTGAGACATGGTATTGTAGAAAATACTCCTTTTAAAAACATATATCAAATTCAAGCTAACGGGGGTACCTATTAAGTTTCTATTTTCATTTTTCCCAACATTTCTCATGAAAAACTCTTCTGAGAAATGAACTAAAAGCATAATTGTCACCTTAGAACCTCTACAAATGCAACTTTCCTTCAATTTGATAATAAGAGAAATCGAATAATTATGTAAAGACTGTAATTTGGTTCTATGTGCCTCATTAACCTCAAAAGAATGGTGGATCATATTTATATTGGGAACAAAAGTCAAAAGAAAATGTTTAAGGCATAACTATGTAGTATGCCATCAGTTTTTTGGTTAATAAGGGATGCTACACATCCAAATATCTCGGGTAACATTTAAATGCTCTGCATATCAAGAACCATATGTTGGTCACTATTTTAAAATGATAAATTTAAGTTTTTTTTTTTCATTTTGTGGCATACTTGTCTCATTTAAGTCTGCAAAAAAAATGACTTTATTCATACTTTTTTTCTGAAAACATTTGTTTCTAGAGAACATTCGGTAAGGGTGGGGTTTGGGGTGAGGCGCTATCTGAATTTTACAGCCGTTTCTTATCTATATGTACATTTTTACATATCACAAAACATTCGTTCAGTAACTATTTCGATAGTAAGACAGTGTGTCAATAAACTAATAATGAAATTAAGAAGATCATGTGAGACTAGGAGCTGAAAATATTTGAAATGAAATTGAGAATGGAAACGGGAAATATTTCAAGGAGACAACAACCCTACTAAAAAGCAGACAAAATGCACACCACCACCAATGGGACTTCAAAACAGCGAGAAAGCCGACATCAACTGAACCCTTAACAAAAATGTATACTAGTTCAGACAAGTTCCGAAGCATATAAACGTATTAAAAAATAAAATACCGGGCAATGTAGAATAAACTAACACTCAGCAGTATGCACAGTAAACCTCAGTTAAAAAGGATTCCGAGTCTAGTGTTAAAAAAGGGGAACAGAATAAATAAGCAAAATGACAATGATCAACATAGATTAACAAAATAATACTAGCCATACCAACTAACAATTTACGAGTAGAACATAACCCGTATCAATAAAGGATAGTTAAACATGTTATACTTTAACAATTCAAAAACAATGTGAATGTTTTAGATAGTAGACATACACTTCCAATAAAAAATAGACACTGGATATAATCGTTGCAAAACAGAAACTAATCGTCAATTACCTCAAAGACACACTGACAAAATATTTTTGATTTATTAATAACAAAACTTACTGTGTAAAGTATCCTTCCTCTTTGGCGTCGTTCACTTCGATTTGATCAGTGAATATAATATCCAACTCAAATGTAACATTACTGTATTCTATATTTTCTAAATTTTAGAATTTGAAGGCCAAATCTCTTCCCCTGTGGAAATTCAGATCACATGATTGTTAAACATGTTTAGGAGAATATGTGTAAGGTCAGCAGCTAAAATAAAACCCGTATCAATTACCAATTGTAAACCTTAATTGTCTCGATTTGTTAAAGTGGGTAATACAGTATACAAATGATGATCTTTTTTAACAGTAAACTAAAAGGAATATAAAGTATAAAAGATCATTTGAAATTAATTTTGTCTTTTTAAATTTAAATTGACACACATCTATCCATTTAAATAATGGAGAGGAACCCAGTATACATGCAGATCTAGATGAAGCAATGATATTAAACATTCAAGTTTATGGTTTAATTTTACAAACTTTGACTTTGATGGAGAGTTGTCTCATTGGTCCTCATTCCATATATTTTTACAAAATGTAACAATGAAATCGAATTATTATTCGACGTCAATTAGCTCTGATCGTTTGCACACAAATTTGGCTAATATTCCGTAGGTTTGAATTAGTTATAAAAATTTGGGAGAAGCAAGGAAGGGAAGACAGATATATTATCAAATATTAAAGCAAATTTCAGACAATCTTGTTTTAATATAATACTGTATGATTACAAATAAAACAACTCTCCATCATTTCGTAATTGAATCGCAACTTACAGTACATGTACCAGATTTTTAGAAACAACTCCTATTTCAAATGTTAACTAATCTCAAATGTTCTATTACGCTTGTATAACATACCTAATTATGATGAACACAGACATTGTATCAGCATCAGACAAACCATTATAAAGAACAATTTGTCATATTATTATTTTTTTGTTTGTTTGCCTGTATTACTTTGAAAGTTTAATATTGTAAATAAAAAAAACCTGACTTGAATATCACATTCACAACATAATAGTTCAACTTAAATAGTTAAAAAAAGATTGTAAACACAAAATGTTTCCTTATATCATTGTTACTGTAACTGTTACTGTTACATAGAAAACTCCACGACTTTTTACACATACACAAAGCGATTTAAACATAGAGCGATATTCTATTCTGACAAGTTGCTAGGCTGTTTTATTATCAAAGTATATAGTCCAGCGGATATCAGAGTAATTGATCACTTTATGGTAAAAGCTTGAAACTTGGCATTGTGAAAGATTAAGGAGTATAGACAAAATTCAGATATGGAGCCACGAAAAAAAAAATCCAATATGGCCGCCAAATTCAAGATGGCCGACATAAGTATAACATCATTCATTTGATGAAGACTTCCAATTTTAATGAGTTCAGAAGATGTCACAAACTTAATGAAATACAATTAAGATATGTCAGTTATTATTTTCTTACACCTTATAATAAAGAAATCATCAAAATGGCGTCCAAATTCAAAATGGCGCGTCAAAATGTCTAAGTTTGAAAGTATTCGTAAGTGTACATTATCATTGTGTGATAGAAAGTTACCAAATCCGTGAAACTGATCATTTGATATAAATACAGGCCTACAGTGTATCAACAATACATAGGTGCATAGATTATATTTCCAAAATGGCAGCAATATTCAAAATGGCGCCGTTTAACATGTCAAAATTTTACGTTTCTTTTTAAATATGGTATAACAATGATTTAAAAATACTTGATCATTTTTTCAATACAAGCACGTATATACAAACATATTATTTTATGTAATAAGTGACATTAGCTATGAAATAAAAATGGTCGATTCAACTCAAAATGGCGTCTTTGACGAGTTTTTTTTTCCCCACAGTTACAGGTAATAACCTTAGAAAATTTAACAATTTTCCTGAAATGAAAAAAAAACAACAACATATGCAGTATTTAATTCTACAAAGAGAATTTACTTTTTAGAAATGAGGTAAGAAATAAAAAAAACTCCCAAGTAGCTATTTAACATAAACATAGATCAAAATTATAATGAGAATATGATCAAAATGCAGGAAAATCAAAATAAAGCACAGTGACTCAATCAGTTTCTTTTTCACAGTCCGTTTAGCAGTTACATATTGCTGTGCATTTTAATGCTGCTTTCAAGCATTATCATGCTCCTCGACATCATTTCTTACAGTGGATGAGATCTTGGCATGACATTGAAGCGTCAGCAAGCTCAGACAAGAATGGTACCCAAGTACCATCAAGTTTTTGCCAACCAAATAAATCTGGTGTTGGCATACATGGATTTGCACCTAAACAATTGCCCCAAATAACACTACCTTGGTAAGCTGTACGTTTCGTATGTTGAAGAAGTTCATCACGTGTTGGAGGGATATTGTCAATTGTTCTTGTCTTCTGTGTGAATAACTATTGTCTTAACTCATTCATCGTATAATTTGTACTAGACCGATCATACAAAAGCACAACATACCGTTCTATTACTTTTACCACTTTTAAAATTTCCACTTCATTTGGATTCTCAATAACCTGAAGAAATGCTTCTGAAAACTCCTCATATACGGACCATGTGTCCCAAGCTGATTTCTTACCTTTCCCAGAAAAAGCTGAGACTGTGTCACAACCGGTAAAGGCATGACACAGTGAAACGACTTTCGATTCAATGGTCCTAGGACAAGGCACCATCCATGAACTTATATATCGGAAGTTCTTCCTAGTGCCAAAATCTATCCACAGCTATTCAATCTGCAGTCTGTTTGGAATGATTCTTGGAAGGATAATATTTGTTCATGCTGAGGTTTATTAGATTCGTTAGTGTATACAAAGCATTCGGTGGCATTTTCAAATTCATTTACCAAACTAGCCATTTCAGGCCCAGCAACCATCAATCTATGAAGCGCTCCTGGATTTTCCGTCAATCAAACAGCACCACTATCTGCTTTAACATGCGCATTATTTTGTTCGTCGGCTTGATTAAAAGCCATACAGGAAAATTTCTTCTCGGTCTTGGTGACAAAAAGGGTTGCCCCTCAGGATTGCTCTGTGGGTTTCTGGTCTCTTTTTTGGCAACTGAAGCATATCACGCAGACGAATTGGCAGCAATCGTAAATAGTTGGTGTGATCCAAGGCAAAGAACCAAGGAATGATCTTTGCGAGAGCTTCAATATATAATAAAAAGTTACCCTCACGTATAGACCATATAAATATTAATAATGTCTATTCAAATTTGAGATTTATATACCAGAATTTAAAGTGAAGAGATTGTTCAGATAGTTCCACTCTTCAAATTCTAAGATAACCTCATCATACCTCAAAACATCTTTGTACTGGCAGTACGCGTTTGACAATTGACGGTTAAGTGTGCATGCTGTAACTTGGTGTGTTCTTCGTGTTGTTGTAACAGGAAAAGCCTTTAGGAATGAATCAGCTGTACCTGGTGATGTAACCTGTGCATTTACTAAAACACTTGTCCATTCACTATCTTCGACACGAGCATCACTGAAGAGACATGTATTGTCGAAATGCGCATCTGGTGCAAGAAAATTGATACCGTTAATTTTATTCAAGCCAACTACCAAATGTTTTGAACGCAGCCATTTCTATGTGTAGGCCGCCGAACATTATTACAAAGTGATCCTCGTCATACATCTGAGGCCAGTTCCATTATAATTGTTTTGCTATTGTGAAAAGGGGTTGGTTAAAAGCAACAACTGGAGTTTGGCCTGGATTTAGCTTGCTTACAGCGTTACGAATAATGTTCAATGAGTGTCGTATCAATGCAACAGATTTTGCTTGCTCATGAAACAGAGGTAGAAGGGCAGACACTGCTGGTAATTTATTCGCATCTGGCAGTACTACAGCATGATAGGCGGACCATGAAATATTTTTACTCACTTTAGCCTTAACACTTGAATTTTCTGCAACATGTTTCAGCCATTTGAGTTTCCCTTTTAATGCAGCTGGGAATGAGGACATATCAATTGAAAGTTCTCCTTCAACTAATGGGATATCTGGTTCGTTGAATCTTAGTACAGCTGTTGGAAGATTTGAATAACTCTCTGGTAATGGTTAAAGGGAAACTCTCTTTGACTGGCATTTCAACATGGATTCAGATTGGAGAAATGTTTGAACAACGCCTAGAACATCTTCTGAAATATGTTGGAATAAAGATATACCTGTACCATCGAATGAATCTTTTGACGATATACTGCTTGGATTGTGATCAATGTTGTCTACAGCAGATGAAGTAAATACATTTTGTGGTAGGGCAAACTATACCGTCTTTTACATAACGGTCATAAGCCATGGAAGTAGCAATTTCTAACACTCAGTGGTAGGAGACAAATAGTCCAAGTTTGAAGAAAGTATTTACTACATGTAGATCACGTTTTCTAGTCTTACAGAGGATCATGATTCCCAAATAAGCACAAACTGTAGGTTCATGATCTTTTATGTGACGGTTTGATAGTTTCTTTGTACATCTATACATTAGAAGCGCTGTGCTGTCGTTAATGTCGACTGAGAATATAAACGATCCTGAATGTTGGGTCCAAACTAAATCATACTGACCAAAGAAAGCAATGACTGGGGTACAGAATTTTCCTGACATCACTTTGGGAAGGTTCCTTTAAATTCCAAATTTGATGCGAAAATATCTGTACGAAACAAACGTAGCTGCTTTTGATATGTTGAAAAATTGTCTACTAAGCAGACTCTCGTCAATGCAGGACCAGTGTCATATTTGAAAGCAAGAATGTTTATGGTTTCTGATAATAAGACTTTTGACGGCCATTTTGAATTTGTCGGCCATTATGGAATTATTTTTTATTGTTCCATATTCATAAGATTAATTAGCATCATAACAAGCAATATGCAAAGTTTTGTGCTTTTATTTTCAAATGATCAATTATGCCATTTTTTTAACTCTGCATCATGACTGTTGGCGGCCATTTTGAATGTGTCGGCCATTATGGAATTGTTTTTGATTGTTCCATATTTATTAAAGATTAATAAGCAATATAACTAGCAATATGCAAAGTGTTGTGCTTTTATTTCAAATGATAAATTAAGGACATTAAGCCATATTTTTGGACTCTGCCTCATGACTGCTGGCCACCATTTTGAAATTGGTGGCCATTATGGAATTATTTTTATTGTTCCATATTCAGAAAAGATTAATTATCATCATAACTAGCAATATGCAAAGTTTTGTGTTTTTATTTTCAAATGATAAATTTTACTATATTTTTAGACTCTGCTTTATGACTGTTGGCGGCCATTTTGAAATTGGCGGCCATAGTGGAATTTTTTTTTTTTGATGGCTCCATATCCAAAAATATTTATAAACATCATAACTAACACTGTGCAAAGTTTCATGCTTTTACCACAAAGTGATCAATTGTCCAAAATATTGGACTTAGCTGCTGGACTAATATACGTAGCAGACAAAACATTGCATGTTTTATACAATCAATAGTTATCTTGCTGTACATGTCAACCAATCGTCATAATATCAATATCGATACAGGTTACGAAGTCTTTTACAAATCCCTAATCTATATAATGTCATAACACGTTATAAACATCTACCTGGGTATATAACACAGTGTACATTTATAGCAAAGACTTTTACAAATCCCTAATCTATATAACGTCATAACACGTTATAAACATCTACCCGGGTATATAACACAGTGTACATTAATGGCGAAGGCTTTTACAAATCCCTAATCTATATAACGTCATAACACGTTATAAACATCTACCTGCTGTATATAACACAGTGTACATTAATGGCGAAGGCTTTTACAAATCCCTAATCTATATAACGTCATAACATGTTATAAACATCTACCCGGGTATATAACACAGTGTACATTAATGGCGAAGGCTTTTACAAATCCCTAATCTATATAACATCATAACATGTTATAAACATCTACCCGGGTGTATAACAGAGTGTACATTAATGGCGAAGGCTTTTACAAATCCCTAATCTATATAA
Organism: Mytilus edulis; assembly: GCA_019925275.1. NCBI lineage: Eukaryota > Metazoa > Mollusca > Bivalvia > Mytilida > Mytilidae > Mytilus > Mytilus edulis. The sequence continues at coordinate 4,935,374 of CM034359.1, forward strand.
CTTCATCAGACGTTATAAACATCTACCTGCTGTATATAGCACAGTGTATATTAATAGCGATGACTTTCACAAATCCCTAATATATATTACACCATAACACGTGGAAAACATCTACCTGCGGTATATAACAGAGTGTACATTTATAGCAAAGACTTTTACAAATCCCTAATCTGTATAACGTCTTAACACGTTATAAACATCTACCTGCGGTATATAACACGGTGTACATGTATATCAAAGTCTTTAACAAACCTCTAATTTATATAACGTCATAACACGTGGAAAACATCTACCTGCGGTACATAACACGATGTACATGTATAGCAAAGACTTTTACAAATCTCTACTCTATAAAACGTCGTAACACGTTATAAACATCTACCTGCAGCATATAACACAGTTTTACATTTATAGCAAAGACTTTTACAAATAATCTATAAAACGTCGTTACACGTTACAAACATTTACAAGCAGCATATAATACAGTGTACATTTATAGCAAAGACTTTTACAAATCCCTAATCTATAACACGTCGTAACACGTTATAAACATTTACAAGCAGCATATAACACAGTGTACATTTATAGCAAAGACTTTTACAAATCCCTAATCTATAAAACGTCGTAACACGTTATAAACATCTACCTGCAGCATATAACACAGTGTACATTTATAGCAAAGACTTTTACAAATAATCTATAAAACGTCGTTACACGTTATAAACATCTACCTGCAGCATATAACACAGTGTACATTCATAGCAAAGACTTTTACAAATCCCTAATCTATAAAACGTCGTAACACGTTATAAACATCTACCTGCAGCATATAACACAGTGTACATTTATAACGAAAGCTTTTACAAATCCCTAATCTATAAAACGTCGTAACACGTTATGAACATCTACCTGCAGCATATAACACAGTGAACATTTATAACGAAAGCTTTTACAAATCCCTAATCTATAAAACGTCGTAACACGTTATGAACATCTACCTGCAGCATATAACACAGTGTACATTTATAACGAAAGCTTTTACAAATCCCTAATTTATAAAACGTCGTAACACGTTATAAACATCTACCTGCAGTATATAACACAGTGTACATTTATAACGAAAGCTTTTACAAATCCCTAATCTATAAAACGTCGTAACACGTTATAAACATCTACCTGCAGTATATAACACAGTGTACATTTATAACGAAAGCTTTTACAAATCCCTAATCTATAAAACGTCGTAACACGTTATAAACATTTACATGCAGCATATAACACAGTGTACATTTATAACGAAAGCGTTTACAAATCCCTAATCTATAAAACGTCGTAACACGTTATAAACATCTACCTGCAGCATATAACACAGTGTACATTTAGAACGAAAGCTTTTACAAATCACTTATCTATATAACGGCATTTCACGAGGTAAACATCTACTTGCGGATTATAACACAGTGTACATTAATATAATTATCTAAGGCAAAACCTGAATATATATTGATGTGACGACTTGATACGAAAGTGATTTTAATGACAACTTTTTGACATTATTTTTATCTCTTTATTGTCTTCATTTTTTTTTTGTGGAACATATTCATTTTCGATAAATGTTAAGGTATTCGAGGATTTGATAACAGTCCACAATCATGGAAGGAAAAAATTATTGAAATATCGTGTTGGTCTTATGTACCAGTATCTGATTCATTATTTTGATGTTAACGATTTATACAAATGTAATCTCAAACTTGCCATTTATACATAATCCGACTAGCCATGGTTCATTTCAATACTTTTATCAACAAGTGACGATTTATTTTTCTTAAAATATTAAGGATATTAGTTTGTATGATAAGACAATGGAGTAAGTTTTTCGGTTTATTTTTTCATTTTATAAGAAGCAATACCTAGTCAGGTTACAAAGGAACGTTAATGAGATGATAAGATTGAAAACTCACAAAAGGTGTTAACGATTAGAAATGAGGGAATCACATGGTTAAAATGAATTGAAAAAACAGCTTCAAACCAATATCGTAAGGTTTGGTATACAAAAAATTAATTCAATTAATTCAATAAAAGAGGTAGGTAATTATCAAAGGTACCAGGATTATCATTTAGTAGCAAGACGCGCGTTTCGTCTACATAAGACTCATCAGTGACGCTCATATAAAAATTTATAAAGCCAAACAAGTACAAAATTGAAGAGCATAGAGGATCCAAAATTCCAAAAAGTTGTGCCAAAAACGGCTAAGGTAATCTATGCCTGAGATATAAAACTGCACCAGTTTCAGTTGATGAACTAGGGTTACATATAGGTCAAAGAACGTCTTTTAATTCTAAATATTCTTAAAAAAAAAGCTGTATATAGATATTCACTTTGTTGTTGAAAAATGCCCATTAAGGCGCAAGCCAGGGCCGATCGTATAAGGGCTGTATAGCCAGCCAAGGTCGTTAAAAACTTCCATTTGTTGTTGTTTGTTGTAACACAAACATTATACGACAGTTATAACCTACTTTTTTTTAAGGAGACTAACAAATAGTTTAATAAATAATTAAAACGTGATTTCAACAAAAATAAGCTTTATATATTGTTCATGCTATTTTTGTTCTTTTCAAAATGTATTGCTTATAAATATTATTTTAAAAAATCTTTCAAATCACGTAGCTGATGATTTGTGTTTCAAACCTTTTCAGATGAAACAAATGCATATACATTTTCAAATAGTATAAGGACACATCGCTTTACACATGCGTAATCCTTTACAACACCTATATTATATGAGCACTGGACAATTGGTCTCTCATTTTGTTTGTCCTAATATAATAGCTTTAAAGTTTGAGATTTTAAACAGATAAACGACTTAAATATCATATTCCGTAACTTTAAGATTTAATAATGATATTTAACACGAAATGTTTCCTTTTGTAATTGTTAAGGTAGAAACAAGACGTATTCAAGACTTGGGTTATTTCAAATTCAATAGTTAAGAATGTACTTTAAAAATCTATCCACATTTTGTGAGATATGTTTTAACGACTTTACTATTACGATTTAAAATATGAAAAAGTTCAGGCAGAGGCGGAGGAATCAACAGATTTATTATCAAAAAATCAAAGAGAAACTGACAACGCTGTGTCAAAACATCAAATAATGTAAAGAAACAAACTGGTACAGAAAACACTTCATAATTAGATAACGACTGAGCAACCAGAACCCAACCAAAACATTGATTGATCTCTGGTGTTTCATTAGTATCTAATTCGGTAACATCAAAATCGAAGAAAAGAGAACAACTTTTATCTTGCATATATAACTAAAATCACGACATGTTAATGTATACAAAATTAACAGACCCGTCTGAGTTACAAATAACATAACAATGACAAAGAGATAAAAAGGCCACAAAAAAAAAAACCCCACAAAATACGAGGTCATGCACTTTGTATGTTGAAAGTAAACTTTATTTTATTTTAGAACCAAATTTGAAAATGCTCTCTTTGCAAAGTCCTTTTTATTATCTATATCCTATACGCTACGAAAGTTTAATATTTAGTGTTTTTCACGCATTGTTGTTAATACAATGGAATTTTTATGCGACTCTCATAAAAGTGGGAGGTTAAGCTACCAATAAAACCAGTTGTAATCCACAGTGGTAATTGTGTCATTTTACTTTGGTTGGCATGGTTGGCATATTTCAAAGAAAACCATTTAAAGGTTGTTTTTGCTGAGATGTGCTAGTATTTACCAAATGTTAAGGTAATACATGTTTATACTTGCATGTCAAGAAGTAAGCGTTTGAAGAGTATATTTACGTTTCAATTCAAATAACAATAGATGATAGCAGTATGTTTTACGGCATATAATTAAAGTCAACAGTATAACAGTCAAATTCATAAATCGATAGAGAATAAACAAATCTGGGATACAAACTAAAACTTAGGGAAATGTATCAAATATAAGAGAACTATGACACAGCAGAGACACAACACCGAAATGTTACACACGTAAAAACGAACTATAATGTAACAATGGCCATTTTCCTGATTTGGTACAGTGCATTTTATGAAAAAATGGTGGGTTGAACCTGATTTTGTGGTATGCCAAACCTCTCGCTTTAATGACTGTGTTAATTATAACATTAAAATGACAACATTACACGACAGGGTAACAATAAATAAACAGATAAATGGGAGAAAATATAGGACAGAGAAACAAACGAACAATAGCCATCAAAAGGTAGCAGGTTAAATATATGTTTATCCTTTGCATTTTCAATAACGCATGTGATGAGCTTAAGCTAACTGACTATCTACTTTCGCTTTCCGTATTTGTTTAATAAATTTGGCAAAAGAAGTTTCACAATTATATTTACATTAAACTGCTCTCTTATATATTTGAGTACGCGTTACTTAACACACTCGTTTAAATTTCAGTATCATGAATGTAACTTATCTGTTTCTTGTTATATATTTCGAAATATTAGGTCCGAGACCACAATTGTCGTCCCTTGATTTTCGTTGTTCACGAATATAGTCCTTAGTGTTGACAGTGGGTTACTTGCCATTAATTTTTATACCCCTTCCAAATTTATTTCTCCATATTTAATGCCTCAAATTGCAAGTAGGGGGTGAAATTACACTGTAAAAAAATTTGGGTCCAGAATTTTAAAGGAAAGTAGTGATTTGGTCCAGGTGAAAAAGGTTGAAAAATAGCACTTCGGAAGCTGTCAAAAGATTTCAAGACGCCCTAAAGATAAAATTGTCCATATTTTGAGTTAGAGACGATGAAGTTTTCTATAATTTTGATATAATTTGTCCTAAAAGTAGTACAACACACTGTAAAAGTTTCTTTGAGAAAACGCAGGTGGGATTTTTTTTATTTTCATTTATGTTCTAAAAGAAATGCATTACGAAATAATTGTGGTCTCGGACCATATACTATTCAAATTTATATAATTAACTACATTTTTAAAAACACATAAACTAAATGTATACTACACAATCTTTTCATCAGTCCTAAAAAAAGAAATATGAGACAACTCACGAAAGTTATTCCCTGCTGCACATTATCAGATAGTACTCTACAACTTATACCAAATAACGAATATGAGTGGTTCCAGTTACCCGACCGACCCTGGTTTACATCCCTGACCCTACAACTTTTGTTATTTCTTAAAAAAAGTTACTTTCAAACGAATAAGTTTTGACTAATGTGAGTTTCAACAATTAGGTTCAAAGACTTCTGACATCTGAATTTCCATCTGAAGTATCAATTTCAAATACTACACATTTTTATAAAGTATCGTAACTATATCCCTTCCGAATAGGTCTGTTCAAAGGTTTGGCTAGCTTTTGAAGTGAAATCCCTTCCGTGCTTTGTGTAGAATAGTAAAATTGGATGCGAAATACCTGAACGTATCAGATGTCTGCATATGTTTCCATTATAATTTCTACTTCTAGACATAATTGTCATTAGCGAATTTTGCGATAATGTGTTTCAAGACCTAGTAAAAATTCTTTTGTGTTTCGTAAAGTTTATTCATCTTTCTTCTATGAACACTTTATTATCAGGCGAGAAGTGGCGACTTGTAAAGGGATTGCTGTTTTCACGATAATAGATAACTGACATAATCTATTGTCAAATATTACAGAACACCCCATATATTTGTCATTGTTAAGGTTTGTGGGTGTTTCACGTCTTTTCTTTGACCAGGTTTCATACGACAGGCACAGCTATTGCCATTTTTAAATTAAAAACAAACTTTTGGATTATTTCTATGAGACAAATTTCAACTTTTCATTAGGGAAGTTGGTGTACAGGATTAAAACAAATAATTATTTTTTCTCAATAAAAAGAAAACTATTGATGTATTTATATATATTCAACAGGTTGGAAACAACCCCTCAAATAAGGGCTTACTCCTCTTCCATTTAATGACTATCCCTTTAATGAACGATCACTTTCAAGTGATTAAACAATTTGTTGTGGATGTTATAAACATCATTTCTTATTACAAAAGCACAGACGAATTTTATTATATTCTTGGACGTGTATCATCTTAATTACCAACAATAAGTTATATTGTGTTGTTTATTCTTTAGTTTTCTATGTTGTGTCGTGTGTACTATTGTTTTTCTGTTTGTCTTTTTAATTTTTAGCCATGGTTTTGTCAGTTTGTTTTGGATTTATGAGTTTGACTGTCCCTTTAGTATCTTTCGTCCCTCTTTTATAAAAATTTAGCAAATAGTGAGTTATTCCCGTATCCAACATTCGGAGGTTGTTCCAAACCTGCTCATAAGCAAGAGAAATGTATGTCTTACGTCTTTCGTACAACAGAATATACATTTGTCATGGTATATTTGATTTTTTTTTATTGTTAATTGTTTATCAATAATGTGTGAAATAATCTTTAAAATCATTCAGCAACAGATTTATGTTTCAAACCTTTTGACAAAGAGAAAACAAATATTTTCTCAAATTGTTAAAGGACACACATCTTTACACATGGCTAATCATTGAAAATACCCGAATCGTGTGAACATTGCAAAATTGATTTGGAGGAAAATGTTTACATTCTCACGTTCTCACGAATATTAATTTCAAAGTTTGAGATTTGAAATAAAGATACACGACTTAAAAATCACATTCTGTAACTTTAAGATGTAAAAAAAGACATTTAAAGTTTACTCGTGTAATTGTGAAGGAAGAAAAGAATCGTATTCAATACTAGACTTATTTCAATAGTTAAACATTGACATGCTACGAAAGAGGCGGGGGAAACAAAAAGGGTATTATTTTAAAAAAAAACGCCGTTTCAAAACATCAAATAATGTTAAAAGACAAATTGCTCCAGAAAGCACAATATTATTATAAACTAAAAATGAGCAACACTCATATTGATATTTGCTGTTTCATAAGATGTCGTATCCGTTTTCAACCCAATCTAAGAAAAGAAAACAACTAATGTCTTGCATACAATTTTATTATAGTACTAGAACACACCCGCGAAATTTCGCGGGGAAATAGAGCGTATGTCAACTGTAAAAAAAAATATAACTGGAGAATTCCAGGAGAGGTATCAAAAGTCAAAGGTACTTGGGGACTGAGCACATTTTATTTTTTTTGCCCTCCCCCTTTTTTCCAAATACCGATTTTTCTTCTTTCTGTGTTTCTGTATACTATGAACATACATATATTATATATATATACTATAATTACTATATGATAAAACGGTCTTCTGATATATTAAAAGTCACCCCAGTAAACTATTGGAATTTATAGTAAATTATAGAAAATTTATACAATTTATTCATAGTATATGTATGGAGTATACAGAAATATTTCAGTGATCGTCATGGAAAGAAAACTATTGGAACTCATAATATATAAAAATAGCAAATACACTTTATCTATAGTATATGTATGATCATAGTATACAGAAAAACACAAAAATATAATTGTTCTGTCCCAAGTAATTATGCAAAAAAAAAAAAAAAATATATAATTGTTCTGTCTCAAGTACTTATGCAAATTGTGTTTAATTTCAAAACAGGCCTAAAGGGCAGCGGAAGTCTTTTATATTTCTCGAAGAATCAGTCCAATGACGGAAAAAATAAACATATGAGCGCCTATTTTTTCGTTTTCCTCCAAAAATAACCCAAACTGAAATACTTTAGCAAGACATGATGATAAATGCTAGAACCACACCCGCGAAATCGCAGGCATCCAGAACGTGGTTGAAAGCCAGTACATGTAAAGTGTTGTAGAATGAATTTTTGTAAAAAAAATAATGACTGGAGAATTTCAGGAAAGTTAATAAAAGTTAAAGGTTCTTGGGGACAGGACAATTGTTTTTCAGGCCGTTCTCCCTTTTTCCCAAAATTTCCATTTTTTTGTTTTCTATTTACTTCAATATGAACCTACGTTTAGTATGTTATGAATATACATTACTATACATAAAGTGTGTTTGCTTTTTACTATCAATTCTCAGTTAACTGATCAATCCACGGCAGTCATTGATATATTATAAAGACCCTCTCTATTTTCTATACTTAGTGACCCGATGAATTTTTGATTTTATGACTGAAGAATATCAGAAAAGGTATAAAAAAAATAGAGGTACTTTTGGACATGACAATTGTTTTTCCTCCAAAACTCCTATATTTTTTGTTTCTATTGATTTCAATAATGCTTTTTACTTTCAACTCTCAATTTACTAATCGATCCACGGCGGTCATTGACATATTATATAGACCCTCTTTATTTAATAAACTCAGTGACCGCAAATACACCTTATTCACAGTCTTTGGTATGTACAAAGTACAAAAAATCAAAACGCAAACCGGATGTCTAGTCTGACTTAAAATTTTGTCCAATGACGGAAAAATATCCGGACGCAGTTTTTTTTTGTTTTTCTCCCTAAATAACCCAAACTGAATAATCATAAGAATGGATGACAAATGCGACAATAAATGGAACCTATAGGACACAGAGGCATGATGATTAATTTATTGTGGAAGGAAAAGAAGCGACACACAAAATGAGGTCTTCTCGTTTAATAGTATAGAATGCTAACATGACTAAGTATCAAGACATGTTAATGTATGTAAAATGAACAGACTCCTCTAGGGTTTGTTAAAAAACGGCAAATGAGCCAAGTCAACAAAAAATTAAACTAGAGGCTCTTAAGAGCCTGTGTCGCTCACCTTGGTCTATGTGCAAATTAACAATGGACACAGGGTTTCCGCTGGCGGTCGCGAAAAAAAAATAATTGTGGCGATAAAAATCGTCATTTACGAAAGAATTTGGCGAAAGGAATAGTTTTAACGATTTATTTCCTCTATCTTGTTTATTTACTTTTTTTTCGAGTTTCTCGGACTTTAACCGTTCAGACAATACTCTGAATTCACCTTGACCTCATTAAGATTTGGACAGAAAATCAGTTGATTGCATTTTATAACTATCGACAACAAAGGACTAATTAATAAAGGTGTTGATTGTATTGTTTGAAAAAATAATATGGTTAAATGGCTTCCGCTAAATGTCACATACATAATTTATTTACCACTTTGCGACTCACGTGTTTGAAGCTAACTTTTGACGTCTCCTCTCCTTTTAAAGATAGTTTAGAAAAGAAAGCTGTTGTTGCGACGAAAAATGTTCAAAAGCAAGAAAAATCTCCGATTTAAAACTTTAATTATCCTTTGATTTTAATACAGGTAATTGCTTAGTGATTCTACTGTAAAGTCGTTTGAGTGACACACGTGTTTCAAGCATAAAATTACGTCTCAACTTTTTCATTTACGATGGTCAAGGAAAACAAACTGTCCAAAAGGTTGGGAACAATCCCTCGAATGAGAGTAATCCTTCAATGTAATGACTACACATGAAATGAGGGATCAATTTCATGTGATAAAAGCTTTTTGTTTTGTTGTAAAAACAACTTCTTAGCTAGTACAAAAGGGCACATCAGTATTTTTCTTTTAAAGAAACTTTCCCAACGAACTATACTGGTATATATGATCAAAACATGTCCATGAATTTTGTTATATTCCAGGACTTATATCTTCTTTATTATAAAAAGTATAGTGGCCCCCTCATTTAGAAAAGTTGTTTAAAATACCATGAATATTTTTCCCTTTTAAGTTAAAAAAAAATCTGTTGTTTTAAAATAAATGTTTAGTGTTTATTCATTAAAATGTGGACTCTAAAATAAGTTTGAGAGAATAATCATAAACACAATGGCGCGAAATCATCTTATTTAAGGGAAGTAAGGTGGTGGGGATAGAAAAAAAGGTAAATTTTAAACGAAAAATATATTTATGTTACTTGGCGCAAAAAATAATCAAGTGGCGAAAAATATATTGTTTTTGCGAAAGACGTGGCGAAAAAAATAATTGTCCCAGGGGAAACCCTGAATGGACACAGATAAATTCATGACAAAATGGTGTTTTGGTGATGGTAATGTGTTTGTAGATCGTTCTTTACTGAACATTCTTGTTGCTACAGATTTGCTCTAAATGCTTTTGTTTCAGAGATATAAGCGAAAATCTACATTTCACCCCTATGTTCTATTTTTAGCCATGGTGGCCATCTTGGTTGGTTGGCCGGGTCACGCCACACATTTTTTAAACTAGATACCCCAATAATGAGTGTGGCAAAGTTTGGTTAAATTTGGCCCAGTAGTTTCAGAGGAGAAGATTTTTGTAAAAGATTACAAAAATTGGTCAAAATTGACTATAAAGGGCAATTACTCCGTAAGTATCAACTGATAATTTTGGTCATGTTGACTTATTTGTAGATCTTACTTTGCTGAACATTATTGCTGTTTACAGTTTATCTCTTTCCATAATAATATTCAAGATAATAACCAAAATCTGCAAACATTTCCATCAAATTACTTATTTCGGGGCAGCAACCCAACAACCGGTTGTCCGATTCATTTGAAAGTTTCAGGGCAGATAGATTTTCACTTGATAAACAATTTTACCCGTGTTAAATTTGCTCTAAATGCTTTGGTTTCAGAGATATAAGCCAAAATCTACATTTCACCCCTATGTTATATTTTTAGCCATGGCGGCCATCTTGGTTGGTGGGCCAGGTCACGCCACACATTTTTAAACTAGATACCCCAACGACGATTGTGGCCAAGTTTGGATTAATTTGGCCCAGTAGTTTCAGATAAGAAGATTTGTGTAATAGATTATTAAGATTTACGAAAAATTGTTAAAAATTGACTATTAAGGTCAATGACTCCTAAAGGAGTCAACTGACCATTTCGGTCATGTAGACTTATTTGTAAATCTTACTTTGCTGAACAGTATTGCTGTTTACAGTTTATCTCTATCTATAATAATATTCAAGATAATAGCCCAAAAACGGTATAATTTCCTTAAAATTGCCAATTCCAGGGCAGCAACCCAACAACGGTTTGACCGATTCGTCTGAAAATTTCAGGGCAGATAGATCTTGACCTGATAAACAAATTTACCCTGTCAGATTTGCTCTAAATGCTTTGGTTTCAGAGTTATAAACCAAAAACTACATTTTACCCCTATGTTCTATTTTTAGCCATGGCGGCCATCTTGGTTGATTGGCCGGGTCACGCGACACATTTTTAAAACTGGATACCCCAATGATGATTGTGGCCAAGTTTGGTTTAATTTGGCCCAGTAGTTTCAGAGGAGAAGATTTTTTTAAAAGCTAACGACGACGGACGACGACGGACGACGACGCCGGACGCAGGACGCAAAGTGATGAGAAAAGCTGACTTGGTCCTTCGGGCCAGGTGAGCTAAAAAAATGAGGAACAAAATATAGGTCATGCACTTTGTATATTGACATTATACATCAGTCAACCAGTAAAATATGTTATCCTTATATCGAAATAAGATAAAGCTCTCTATTTCAATAGTCCATTTTATTTTCCTTACCTTATATTATTCTCTGAAAATTCTAATAATCCGGAGTTGTGATGAGATTAATAGGGAGTTTTGTTTACACATTGTTGTGTATGTAATTAAATTTTATGCAATTGTCATACAAGTGAGAGGTCTAGCTTTAGTATAAAAAAAGGTTTTAATACACCATTTTCGAAAAAAAGGAAAACGTCTGTATCAAGTCAGTAATATGACAGTTGTTATTCATTCGTTTAATCATGTTAATTGTTGTAGTCCTGAAATTGACTGCTCCAAAGGCTTACATGCAAAATAATGGATCTTTGAAATTATTGTATTTTTAGATAATGCTACATAAAAAATGTCACGTTCAAATCATGTCTGTATTAATGTGGTATTGCGATTGAATTTAAAATAATTTAGCGTTACCACGAAGAATAAAATGTAAAGAAACCCCTAAGTCAAAACTATTTTTTTGCTTCATTCCGTTTGCTGTTTTTACTAGGCCGCATCACTTCCAGTAAAATGACATTTTTTCACTTTTTCGGTTTGTTAACACAAAGATGCAAGTTTTTTTTTTTAATCTAAATATGCTTCAAATCAGCATCAACCAATCAAACAGAAACAAATAAGTTTAGAAAAAAATAACAAAATGAACCGTATATTTCTCTCCATGTTGTAAATACGAGACTGGAACCTTATGTTTTTGATCTCTTGTTTTTGCCATTGAATAGGGACTTTCAGTTTACAATTTTCCTCGGAGATCGGTATTTGTTATTATTTTACTTTTTGGCGCCAGGATTGTCAATTTAAGAAAAACCCTAAAACATGTTTTTAAGAAGTTTGTTGGTGTTTGAAAACTTTTTGGGAACGATTGATTTTTACTTACATGTTGATGAAGCAAGTGTGTGACGGGTAAACATACTTTTTAATTTAAATAAAGATAGTTAGATAAGTTAATACCAGTCTCTTGTAAGTCATATCAAACATCTTCTTGACGTATATAACAAAGTCAATATAATATGACGTTGGTCAATCCTCAGCAAACCTCCCTGAATTATATCTGGGGTTGATACAGATGTGATATTGCAAGCCCTAATTATTGATGATAATCTATATTGTTTCTTTGAAAGTCAGAAAAAAATGACATAACAAATAGCTTATGTCGCAATGTTGTTTATTAATGCTGGACAAACCAATCCAAGTAATGAATTTGTCGCTTGTTTATTGGTATCACACTTCGTTGTATATCTTTTTATGCGAACAATAGACAACAGCCCAAAGCCAAGAGAATACAGATTATAATAGTTTATATGTCTGGTGTACAAACACATGTTGCAGGGTCCAAATATTAACGACCTCTAGCTACACGGTTCCCATTCATAACATAATCCGAATGGCAACATCACAAACGATAACCTTTATATTTATAATAACGCATGTGGCGAGCTTAAAAATGTAAATAACTGACTCATCTACTTTGTTTGTTCATTTCTTGTTGTTAAATAAACTTTGACAACAATAATTTAAAAAATATATTTACCAAACACTACATTAAATCTACACAGCTTTTAAATCTATTTAAGTACGCGTTACTAAATAACATAAAAAAGTTCATGATCATGAATGTTACTTATCTATGTTACTTATCTTGTTTCTAGTTACAGATTCTGAATAGAGGGTTTACTTTTATAAATTGTTATTTGGATGGAGAGGTGTCTCATTGGCACTCATATCACATCTTCCTATATCTATATCATTTAAAAACATCGAAAGTCAACCAGAAGAGACTATTCAAATTTATAAAAAAAAATACATTTGCTTCAATTTATACTATAAATCGTATAATCAGCCCTAAACATTATGAACGGCTACAGAACTGTTGACGGTTATTTCCTAATGCACATCATCAGTTAGTGACCTACAACTTCTTAAAGTTTCGTCAATCAGCTTAGTCGAATAGGAATAAGACTTACAAGGCACATGGACATGTAGACAAACGAACGGATGGACGGAGACTGGTTAATGTATGCACCAAAAACACTATACATGGGCTGGCGGAGGGGTTTGGTTAAAGAAATTTCAATCAGACAATTGCTGACCTGTGTTTATATAAAATAAGAAATTAAAAAAATATCAGTTGTTGACATTATTGGAAAACTTGAGAATATAAATTTAAAAATCTCTCAAAATTTAGCAGAAATAAAAATATTAAAAGATGTTCCCAACTATATGAAGTGAAGATGATAAACCCTTACTTTAACTATAAAAATAAAAACGAACTAAATCTAGAAATAAACTTAAATTACATATACTTTTATCCCAAAAGTTGCTTTTAGTTTTCTTTTCCTTTTTTGTTATTAGATCAACTAGTACTTACAATTTTTGTATCATCTGAATATCTTGCCTTCTAAATTCTCAATCATCATACACACGTTTTTGTTCAAAGTAGGATAACCATGCATACATTAAAACATCAACATTTCCATACAAAACACCTATGGAAAATAAAGTATACTTCCGTATCTTTTAAGTTAAATATCACCGTTTAAATGACCCAACATATTTTTTATGTTAAATGACTAAAGACGTGATAGTTTTACGTTTATTGATATGCAGTAGCATTTATAGTGTTGGTATTGTTTGTGTTTGCGTGATGTTCTAAATTCAAAATGTTTAATATCTGGTCATTTCAGAAATAGACGAGGTTTTAGAGCTAAAAGATTACATATAATTTAGGTATGAGTTAACGTAAAATTATAAATATTAGTTATATATATATACCTATGTATCCTACATTCTATTCTAAACCCTTCAATGTTAAGGGAGGGTTTAAAAGTAGATAATGATGACGAAGTTGTTAACAAACTTGCATGGCATATTGTGAAAAATTATTGAAAACCCCGATTAATTAATTTAAAGGAGATGTGTGGGTCAGATTAGGATCAAAGACTGGTGAACATTAATTACTAATTATTTTTTGTCTATACATATGAATGAAATTTACCTGTAGTTAAAATATTATGATATAATAACACAACAGGTGTCACTTCAGGGGAAGGAACTCTTGTCAAGACTTTGATGTTTTTTTAAGAATACATAAATGGATTTTGATAATTTGTTTGTAATTAACAGTAATTTGTTAAAATAATCTGTGATCTTATTTGTTCGAATAGTTAAAAATTCCTAAGGCTGTAATTCCATTGTTTGTTTGTTTTTGTGAATATTTTGGAAAAAACAATTATTTTAAATGAATGTTATCTTTATCAGATTTATTGATAAGATATTTTTTATGCAAATTTAAATTTGCATATTTTTTTCTTCATTTAGTTTGAATTAAATTACACATAGTTTAATTTGATTGATAAAAATTTACAATTACTTTCAATTTCTAATAAAATATAAATACATAAAATATTTTAATCATCATACTTTGATATGACAAAAATGTAAAACTTCCGTTTATAATTCATTCTTTATACCTTACCTGTATTTTGATTTTCAAATAACGGATTAGTTGTGTGCTGCTTAAATTTCAGTGGCAAATATGTCATACATGTTTTTTAATACTTTAAAGGTTTAAAATTAAAAAAAATTTGACAGTTTTTGAGTTTTAAATCTTCAATGCATTATGCTTATTGTAATAAATTTCTGTTTTATTCTAGATCTGTGTATATATTGTGATCGAACCTTATAATTGAGTTTCATCGCAGAAAAATGAACCTGATGCAAGTGTTTAACAATACATCTGTTGAAAAAAATCTTTATGCAAAGTTTGTAACTATTTGATACAAAGTAGATAAAAAATCGCCTAAATAAATGTTCCAAAATCAACAAAAGTATTTTAAATTTACATGTATCTATGCATTTGCATAGGGTCGAATTCTATCTGACGAAGCTGAATTCTTATATTGTCAAGTAAGTGTATCTCTCAAATCCTATTTCCACATCTTTTATTGTTTACTTTGCAATCTGTTTGGGGGACAAAGACAAACCAGGCATTCATACAGTGTTGTTAGTGCTCTCACATGTTCAATTCTTGCAAGACTTTTATAAAACTGATATTGTAGGTTTATATCTAAAAGGTTATGAATGTGCCCAAAAATAAGTGCCGCTGAACTATTTTATTAAGAGTTATGTACCTTGAAAAAATCAGTTATATGGAAAGTTGTATTGGTATCAATATCACGTGGATAAGTTTTTCCAGATTTTTGTGAAACTTGAAATGTAGGTTTAGATCAGTTATGTCTAAGAAGAGTTCTAAAAGCAGTGATGATGAACTTTTTTTAAAAGAGTTGTATGCCCCTTAGGATTATATGTTATATGGGAGTTTGCATTGTAAGTGCAATTGTACAAATAATGCAAGATTTTTATCAAGTCCACATGAAAGGCATATCACATTAATGTCTTTGACACTTTAAAATATCATTTTAACCCTATGATATTGCTGATCAAATATTTTTATATGAATTTCCATCAGAAAATTAAATATATCAGAAATCGCTAACAAGTCTTCAACTTTCTGGATCGATACCTTAACAAAGTTTTTAAAGAACAAGATTGTTTTTATTACCCTTGGACAGGTTGCAAACAAAATATTTGCTACTTTAGGACATTAGAACTCTTCTTGACTAAGTCAAAAAGCGAAACATATGTATGCTGTTTCCGGCGTCGGCGGCGGCGACGGCGTCGTCAACGATGTATTAGTTTGTGATTAGGTCTAGTTTATGGTGAACCACTAGTGGTAAGTCAAAGATATTTGGTATACAGTTGTATAAGTGTTGGCACATCTCATTACCATGAAGATAATTTGACCCCGCCCCCACAGTTATGGTCTATTGACTTTGAAACTAGTGCTTAGTTTTAATATGTTATATTATGATTAGGTTAGTTTATGGGGAACCCTTATTGGTAGGTTCATATTGCTATTTTTATTCCATACTTTTTGGACCTTTTGGATTATAGCTCTTCATCTTTTATATAAGCTTTGGATTTCAAATATTTTGGCCACGAGCATCACTGAAGAGACATATTTTGTCGAAATGCGCATCTGGTGCAACAAAATTAGTACCGTTGATTTTATTAATGATACTTGGTATGCAGTTGTATAAGCATTGGCATACCTCATTTCTCTGGAGATTATTTGGCCCCGTCCCCTCACCAATGATCTATTGATTTTGAAACTTTTGCTTAGTTTTCATGTATTAGTTTGTGATTAGGTCGGTTTATGGGGAACCAATAGTGGTAGCTAGGTCAATGATGCTTGGTATGCAGTTGTATTAGCGTTTGCACATCTCTTTACCATGGATTGTTTTTTACCACCCCTCAGTTATGGTTTATTGACTTTGAAATGTTGTTTAGTTAACATGTATTAGTTTGTGTTTAGGTTTGATTAAAGGATAATAAAATTGAAAAAGGAAATGAGGAATGTGTCAAAGCGACAACAACCCGACCAAAGGGCAGACAACAGCCGAAGGCCGCCAAAGGATCTTCAATGTAGCGAGAAACTCCCGCATCCGTAGGCGTCCTTCAGCTGGTCCCTTACAGATATGTATAATAGTACAGTGATAATGGACGTCATACTCAACTCCGAATTATACACAAGAAAATAAAATTAAAAATAATACAAGACTTACAAAGGCCAGAGGCTTCTGACTTGGGACAGGCGCAAAATTGCGGCGGGATTAAACATGTTTATGAAATCTCAACCCTCCCCTATACTTCTCGGCAATGCGAAACTACTTATGATAAGTCAATGGTATTTGGTATGCATTTGTATGAGCATCGGTACATCTCATTTCCATGAAGACTGTTTAGCCATGTACCTTCATTGTTCATTGACTTTGAATATTTGCAAAACTTACATGTTAAAGTGTTGCTATTTTTATTTCAACATTTGCATTATCTAAATAACAAAAAAAGCGAGACATATCTCTGTGATAACAGTTTATTATCTAACTTTTAATGTCTATCAGAATAAGTGCATACTGTAGCAGTAACAAACTGAAGTACGGTTTACAAAAAAGTATAAAGTTGATCAAGATTGTTTAATTGATCATTGCTTTATGCCACATAAGCACAAAAAGGCTACTGTGGTCATTGTTAATTGGTTGGATACCAATTTTCATTGGTTTCATGGATAAAGGTGAATCACCAATTCAAATTACAAAATATCTTTGGCTTTGTATGCAGGGATCAGTGGTGGATCCAGAAATGTTCATAAGTGGAGCCAACTGACTGACCTCAGAGGAGGCCTGCTCCAGCCACGCTTCAATGATTCCCTATATAAGCAACCATTTCTTTTGCCAAAAAGGGGGGGGGGGCGGCCCCCCTGGGCCCCCCTTAAAATCCGCCTCTTATGATTGGCAATCAAATATCCACAAAAACTTTTCTTCTATCCATGAAAATTGATGCCCACAAAAAAAAAATCCACAGTATATCGCTGTGAGAAGAATGTATGTTTTACACATAAGTCAAAGATGTTGATGGTCAATTGTATTGCTAAAACTCTTCAAACACTATAAATGTATCATTTCCTGAATTGTTAAGTCATCAATTTATATTTTCTTTCACTATGATAGTGTGTTTATAAGAAAATTAACACAGCAAGAATTATCTAAATATCTTGGTCAATACGTTAAGAGTAAGGCCAAATAAAATAGTATGTGTGGTTCCAGTAACATCTAAAAAAATTGAGGGTAGGCAGGTCAGGATTTTCTTCTTAATTTTATGTTTTTTATACGACCACAAAAAATAAATAAAAATTGTTGTATATTGGTATCACGTTGTCTTTGTCATTGTCGTTGTCCGAAGATGGATGATTTCCTGATAGTTTCTTTAGTATAAGTAAATAGAAATCAATAAAATTTTAACACAAGGTTTATAATTGACCACTAAATGAAGTTTGGAATTGATTTTTGGGGTTTAGGTCCCAACAGTTTAGGAATTAGGGGCTAAAAAGGGGCACAAATAAGCATTTTTCCTGGTGTTCGCTCAGTAACTTTTGTATACTTGAAAAGAAATCTATGAAATTTGAACACAAGGTTTATGACGATTAAAGAAAGTTTGGGATTGATTTTTGGAGTTTTGGTCCCAACAGTTCAGAATTAGGGGCCAAAATTAAACTCTGTTTAATTTTGATATAATAGGACAGTATCGTTAGTGGATGCATTTTAATAAATGGACAAAAATTGAATTATTGGGTTTTTTTGATATGCCGAATCTAGCTGTATATTTAGATTCAAAATTGTTGGTCCCATTTTCAAATTGGTCTACATTAAGTTCCAAAGGGTCCAAAATTAAACTTAGTTTGAACTAAAGAAAAAAATAAATTCTTTGGGTTCTTTGATATGCTGAATGTTAACAGGTACTTAGATTTTGGATATTGAACCATAACAGGTAAATGTCCAATTTTAGTTTTTTAAGTTCTTCATGTTCTTAGACCACATTCGTTCTGTATCAGAAATCTTTTCCGTGTCAACTATTTAATCACAATCAAAATTCAGAGTTGTATCAAGCTTGAATGTTGTGTCCATACTTGCCAACTGTTCCGGGTTTGACCTGTGCGGTCGTACATGTATCAAGCTATGCCCTGCAGAGAATCTGGTTTTATATTGAGATTATATGAGAAACATTCTGACTTTTACAGTGCTTCATGAAAAATGACAAAAAAATCTTAAGGGTAGACTATTATAACTTAAAAAAAAGTAGGGTAGGTAGGAAAACAGGAACCTGGTACCACACATATATTTTATTTGGCCTTAGATGTTTACTGCAGCAAAAGAAGGTTTATACTAAAGACAAAAATCTCTGAAATTGTAAGGAATGTGTTAAAAAATAGACATAAAAAAATGACCAGCTTCCAAGAAAAAGTCTCATATACCAGACTTTAATTGTTCTTTACAATTACAATCGTATTCATTATTTAGATACTCTACTAGGAATGTTTAAAAAGCTAATTTTAACTGCGAAAGGAATTGCCCTTCCCCCTAAAAACAACCCAGAACAAAGTGAAACAAATCAAAACAAATTAGATAAATTTTTTTTTTTTTATTTTTAATTTAGTAAGTTGGAATAAACATGTAATATGTAGGGAGACTCACTATACAAATTATTGGAATATAAGATATATTTATTACATGTCCTCAAAAATAGAACCAAAAATATTTAAAACATTTAACTTGTTATACAGTTTCTTGTTTTTATTTTAGGTGCCGTTATAATCTTCACTGCCCTGCTGTCGGTAGCGTTCCTCGATAGAACCATCCGAGCCCATATGTGGATTGGTATAGTTAGTGTAATCGTTGGTTTGGCCGTCGTTTGTGTGTCTGATATCATTTTTAACACTGACAAGAACAAGGATACCAATGGGATTATTGCAGGTAAAGATTTAATACCTGTACTGAGGTTTGTGTGCATTTGTTTTGTGTTTTATTCAATATAGTAAACTTGTTTTTCTTTCAAAATAGTATTGTACTCATATGACCTTGGCTTGACCTCATTTTTTATTGTTCATTGGTTAATGATAAGTTTTCTTCAGTTTGTTTCATAGATAATCAGATACTATAAGCAATTTATTTACTATGTTTGGCAAACTTAAATCTGTTGAAGAATATGTAGGATTAAACTTCAAACAGATGAAGAATAAATGAAATTATGTTATATTCTCAGTCAAACTTATCAAATTTACTCATCATTTTAAACAGGGGCAGATCCAGCTATTTTTAAAAGGGGATTTCCAATCCTAGATATAGGGGCGGGTCAAACCATTGTCCACAGTCAAATGAATTTATCGTCAAAAAAGAAATCCCATACTGCATAGTTTGCTATAATTTAAGACCCTGACAAAAAAAAAGTGAAAGAATTCAAACAAGAAACTAAAGGCCTTCAATGTTTATAACAAAGTGATTTATAAAAAAAACCAAGAAAAACATACATGAACCAATCACAACCACAAAACTATAGGCTCTTGACTTTGGAGATTCAGGTAATAAAGAATGGGTAGGGGTTAAACATGTTTGTGAGCGTCCAACCCTTCCCTATGTAACAGCACACTATGTTCTCAACCTGAATGTACATGCTCTAAGTAGAATCGTACATTAAACATCAATCAATCAATCTGTTTTACAGATAGTTTATTGATCTACCTATAATATGTATTTGACAGGTGATTTATTGATCTACCTATAATATGTATTTGACAGGTGATTTATTGATTATTATGGCCCAGATTATTGTGGCGGTTCAGATGGTCTATGAAGAGAGAGTTATAAACAGATTTACAATACATCCTTTGGAGGCTGTAGGCTGGGAAGGTATGAAGAATAAGAAATTTAGAAAATACCAGAAATCCTGAAAACAATTATAGTATCAGAATTATATTTTTATTTAAAAAATTTTTTTTTATCCAATCACATATTTTTTGATGATTTAAAACATCACAAAAAAATACTGTACTGTGAAAACCTACACAAAAAAATCCTGTGTCTTTTGGTCTCTTGCAAAAATATCTATTGTCAATTTGATACACTAATAAAAGAGAGCAGATGACACCAATGTCACGGCAAATGGACATATTAAGTCATTAGTCAAAAATAAACTCTCAGCGCCATGGTTAAAGAAGAAAAAGACAAACAACATTACTAAAAACAGTACCACATAGAAAAGTAAAAATTTAGCAACACAAACCCATCAAAAACTGGGCATGATCTCGAGGGAATAAGAGTGGTAACCACATCCTAGCACAGATAGTGTTACTCATGTTTAGTGCTAATTACCCGGCCAGTGGAAAATACGAAATGTATCAAAAATTGAACTTTCAATCTTTTTTTTTTCATCTAAATAATTATCACTAAATTATTTATTCCTCTCTTATAACAGTTTCTTATTATTTTATATCAGACATTTTTGTTTGGCTGGTCTGATCATTTTTGCCACTGGATTTTTAACAATAAACTGCCAATTTGATCATCAGATTTTTATTTTTCAGGTATATTTGGATTTGTTCTCTTAGGCCTCTTGTTGATTCCATTTTTCCACATTGATGCCTGAGCCTTCAGTGAATTACCAACACACAAATTAGATGATGCTATTGATGTCTTCCATCAGCTGGGACAAAATTGGCAAATTCTTACGGCAACCCTAGGTACAGTATTAACCTTAAAAAATAATCAAAATTAAATCAAAATAAAATAACAAATTCTTACTGCAAACCCTAGATACAGTATACCCTGAAAAAAAAAATCAAAATTAAATCAAGGAAAACTGGCAAATTCTTACGGCAAACACTACGTACAGTATTAACCATAAAAAACAATCAAAATTTAAATCAGAAAAAATAAGAAATTCTTACTGCAACCCTAGATACAGTATACCCTGAAAAAAAAATCAAAATTAAATCAAGGAAAACTGGCAAATTCTTACGGCAAACACTGCGTACAGTATTAACCCTAAAAAAACAATAAAAATTAAATCAGAAAAAAATAAGAAATTCTTACTGCAACCCTAGATACAGTATACCCTGAAAAAAAATCAAAATTAAAT
The DNA here is from genome assembly GCA_019925275.1 of Mytilus edulis. Taxonomy (NCBI): domain Eukaryota; kingdom Metazoa; phylum Mollusca; class Bivalvia; order Mytilida; family Mytilidae; genus Mytilus; species Mytilus edulis. The sequence goes on from CM034359.1 coordinate 4,957,315, forward strand.
CAAGGAAAACTGGCAAGTTCTTACATCAAACACTACGTACAGTATTAACCCTAAAAAACAATCAAAATTAAATAAGACAAAACTTACAAATTCTAATTGGCAATGCTAGGTACAGTATTTACCCTCAAAAACAATAAAAATTAGATATGACAACACTCACAAATTCTAATTGGCAATGCTAGGTACAATATTTACCCTCAAAAACAATAAAAATTAGATATGACAAAACTAGCAAATTCTTACTGCTAACCTAGGTATAGTTTTTCCCTGAAAAACAATCAAAATTAGATCACACAAAATTGGCAAATTCTTATAGCAAATCTAAGGTACAGTATACCATGTACATATCAGGGTTTTTCATGATTTGATGACACTCAATGGGCAGGTTAAATTTTCACTGTGAACAATTGTTGGTGACAGGGAAAATATATGCAAGACCTAAAATGTGCTGTTCCTTTTGCTTTTTTATGCTTTTGTTTGTTGCACTGCATGAATTGATTTTGTGTCATAGATGAGTACATCATATCCAATCCTCTGTTTTTCAGCTTAATACAGTTATTTTAATATATTTTGCAGGGAATATTTTCAGCATAGCTTTCTTCAATTTTGCTGGAATAAGTGTGACAAGAGGAATCAGTGCTACCACACGAATGGTTCTGGACAGTGTACGAACAATCATTATCTGGGTTGCTGCCCTAGCGTTAGATTGGCAGAAATTTATCCCACTCCAAATATTGGGATTTGTTGTTCTTATCATCGGAATGATGTTATACAATGATATTGGCATACAGTTTATAAGGAGGACAATTATGACACGTGTTTTACGGAGACCCTTGCCACCTGATGAAGACCAGGAGAGATTGATCCCAGAGGACAATGCTAATCGTCACGGAGGAAGTAAGTATACCAGTATTATTTGACACACTTTGGGACCAGACAAAAATGTCTGATTATGAAGGGTGTTGTCATACTTAGGTTTTTTCTACAAGGATAGGAATACTTTATGACCATGAAAGCAGGATGTTGGAATACTCAAGTGTCGGATTAGGCAGGGTTCACTGTATACAGTTATAATCCCTGGTCACTGTTGGTAAAAATATTTTGTGGACATTATGTAAAGGGAAACAAACTAGGCCACATTAGTTTCAAGAGTGAGGGCAGATAGGTGCATTCTGAAGGGTTTGCACAGTCATTTAAGTTTTAATGATAAAAATATTAGAAAAAAAAATATGTAAATTACAATTTTTATACGACTGCAAAAATTGAAAATTCTTGGGTCGTATATTAGTATCACGTTTGTGTCAGTGTTGTCATCGTCGTCGTCCGAATACTTTTGGTTTTTGCACTATAACTTTAGTTTAAGTAAATAGAAATCTATGAAATTTAAACACAAGGTTTATGAACACAAAAGGAAGGTTGGGATTCATTTTGGGAGTTGAGATCCCAACAGTTTAGGAATTAAGGGCCAAAAAAGGGCCCAAATAAGCATTATTCTTGGTTTTCGCACAATAACTTTAGTATAAGTAAAAAGAAATCATGAAATTTAAACACAAGGTTTATGAACACAAAAGGAAGGTTGGGATTCATTTTGGGAGTTGAGATCCCAACAGTTTAGGAATTATGCGCCAAAAAGGGGTCCAAATAAGCATTTTTCTTGGTTTTCGCCCAATAACTTTAGTATAAGTAAATAAAAATCTCTGAAATTTAAACACAAATTTGATGACCATAAAAGGAAGGTTAGGATTGATTTTGGGAGTTTTGGTCCCAACAGTTTAGGAATAAGGGCCCAAAGGGTCCATAATTAAACTTTGTTTGATTTCATCAAAAATTGAATAATTGGGGTTCAATTGCACAGTATTCAGCAATAGTAAGAAATTTTCAATTGCACAGTATTGTGCAATAGCAAGAAATCTTCAATTGCAAAGTATTGTGCAATAGCAAGTATTTTCAGTTGCACAGTATTGCGCAATAGCAAGAAATATCTAATTGCACAATATTGTGCAACAGCAAGAACTTTTCAATTGGAGTTATCTATCTTTGTCCAGAATAGTAGTTGAATCAACTTAAATCATTGTTTTATACAATATACAATGTATATTCACTTTTACTACCAACTGATACATTAAAACAATCTTTACCATTCAGTGATAACAAGCACTTTTTTACATTTTAATATTTTATGATGTATTTGAATGAGTAGTTATTGTTGCAAACTCCATTAGTAATTTGAATTGAGATCAGTTTTGGAATAAGGGAAAGGGGGATGGGGAAAAAATGTGTGTGGGGGGGGTTCAATTTTTCACATTTCAGATTTCATTAATAAAAAGAAAATTTCTTCAAACATTTTTTTGAGAGGATTAATACTCAACAGCATAGTGAATTGCTCAAAGGCAAAAAACAAAGGAGTAGGTTCAGTAAGACCCTTTTTTGGCCCCAAAATATAGCAGTTTTACAAAATTGTTAAAATGTAAACTTTCAGTTATTTATTGGACAGTAGAATGCTTCACCTACATAAATATGGGCTGTTTTTTGACAATACAACGCATAAATATCGGGTACTAACACCATCAAGTCATGCTAAATTACTAAAATCTTCACAATTCTAGCATTTTAGTCAAATTGTAGACGGTTCTCGTGTAAAACGAAATTGGCCGCATTCGTGTTCATTCTTAATATTGAAATGTAAGTTGTATTTTATGATAATTCATAACATATATAAAGATTGAGGATGAACACGGATGCGGCCACTTTCATTTTTGACAAAAATCATCTGAAAAGCGACATTTTTCGGCATTTTTGGTAGATTTTTCATATTTGAGCTTAAATCGAATCGTTTTTAATGACTAAATCAGTTAAAATCTGTCACAAAAACTAATTGATTCAAATAAAATAGACACTTAAGTGTTTAAAAAATGGTGAAAATCTTTCGTTAGATGAACCTTAAATTTGAGGCCAAAATCGGTCCTTACCGGACCTACTCCTTTTAAGTTTATTAGATTATTTAATCACAATCCAAATTTAGAGCTGAATCCAGCTTGAATGTTGTGTCCATACTTGCCCCAACCGTTCAGGGTTCAACCTCTGCGGTCGCTGCGGTCGTATAATGCTGCGCCCTGCAGAGCATCTGGTTTTCATATTTATTGTTTTTAATATTTCTATCACTTAAATTCAAACAGCTGCAATAAAGGTAACTGCTTGTCATCTAGGTAGGTCTGCTTCCCATGATGCCCAGATTTGATTTTCAAATATCTCCCTTTATATCTGGATTACTAAGGTTTCCTTCCAATGATGCCTAGATTTGGTTTTAAGTTATCCTCCTTTACATCTGGATCATAAGGTTCCCTTCCTATGATGCCCAAATTTGATTTACAGGTATCTCCCTTTACATTTGGATTACTAAGGTTCCCTTCCCGTGATGCCGAGATTTGTTTTTCAATTATCTCCCTTTACATCTGGATTACTAAGGTTCCCTTCCCATAATGCCCAAATTTGATTTTCAGTTATATCCCTTTACATTTGGATTACTAAGGTTCCCTTCCCGTGATGCCGAGATTTGTTTTTCAATTATCTCCCTTTACATCTGAGTTACTGAAAGAGGGACGAAAGATACCAGAGGGACAGTCAAACTCATAAATAGAAAATAAACTGACAATGCCTGGCTTTGAAAGTGAAAGAAGACAAACAGACGAACAATAGAACACATGACACAACACAGAAAACTAATGAATAAGCAACACAAACCCCACATGATTCCCATGGTTCAAATGATATGTGGTTTTCAGTTTGTGAGAATAGGATAGGATAACACAGGAAACACGCTAAAAAACTAATTAAGGTGGTACCCGGAACTTTCACTAACATTAATTTGGCTCGTTTAATTTTCATAAAATTTTGACAAAGTATTTACTTTGACCATTTTACAAAAATATAAAAAAATTAAAAAAGCTTAATATTCCCTTAACAACACAATGTCATTAAAACGTTTAGGTGATTTTACAGAGTTATCTCCCTGTAGTGTTAGGTACCACCTTAACAGTATAACTATATATTATTATAAACCACATTGATAGCTATACATAGCAACATTGATAGAAAAGAATAAAAAAGTGTGTAAATAATAACCCTCCAAAAAATAAATTTGAAAACCAATGAATAGGTTTAGGTAGAAATTATAGTAAAGGATGGTAATGTTCAATTACATTTGTGGAAAACCAATGAACAGGTTTAGGTAGAAATTATAGTAAAGGATGGTAATGTTCAATTACATTTGTGGAAAACCAATGAAAAGGTTTAGGTAGATATTATAGTAAAGGATGGTAATGTTCAATTACATTTGTGGAAAACCAATGAAAAGGTTTAGGTAGAAATTATAGTAAAGGATGGTCATGTTCAATTACATTTCCGGTATTATTAGTAAGCATATGATTTTTATTCCAAATTTACACCAGCTTACTTTCTTTCAGCACCAATGAAACTTTGAATGTGTTAATACATTGGCCCAAAGGTCCCAAACACAAGCTTATTACAATTGTGGAAAACTTATTTTTATAATCCTATTTACGGGATGTTAATGCTATACAAAATGTACTGCTATCTCTTTGTCCTTCAACGGTCTGCATGTCTGTTCAGAAATATTTTATATCTATTGACGTAAACCCAATTTAGATTTGTATGAATCTTGAATAACAGTTGGCCAAGTTATGGAATCCTCCATTATTTGGACAATAACATAGAAATGCTGTGAGCAGTTTTCTTGAAACTTTTGAGTTGTGTGACTTATTTATATGATTTATTCACATAAGTTCCCTGTAATATTTTTTTTACAAATGTCTGATATGACATTGAGGAGTTATTGAAAAAGGGATGGACATATCATGTGCTCATGGCCCAGCTCTTTGTTATTACATTGTGAACCCTTCAGACAAATGCTGTATATTATGATTCAGATTTTACTTATAAACATGATAAATACTTAATTCATTTCTGATATGACTTTCTCCACAGATATTCAGGATTAACCACAACTTACATGGTATATATGAATCCTGAACTTGCACTATGTCCTATGATCCTACACTTAATTGTTTTTTCCTTTTGCCTTTTTCCATGCATACAGCCATGCCAAATAATGTTATGATGATGATGATGAACTTATCATTTTTTATGTTTTTTTCCCCCTCAATTCGGTGATATAATTTTACCAAATGTTTTCTTTGTCTGAACTATTCTATATTTTGTCACATACAAACCCTTCATTGCTGACTTTGCTCACTGTACACACTTGTCATTGTTTTAAGACATAATGTGCTATGACATTTATCCACTTTCCACAGTTAAATTAAAATTATTTAGAAAGCTCGGCAAGCCTAATGCTTTAAATATAAAAAAATTAAATTTAACTGTCATGAGTGGAGAAACATCATACTCCTCTTTCACTTTCCCCCTCCCTCCTATTTCTCTCCACTTCCCACAAATTTTACAAATATTTCTGGCTTTTGACCAGTTTTACACACACTGTGGAAATATGTTGTTGTAAATCATTATTTCATGTCTTTCCTTTAGTGCAGCATTTTAAAAATTCACATCAGAAAGCCTCGTGAATATGATTTAAAAAAATACAATTGAATACAAATTATTTTCCTTGTTTGGAAGAAATACCAGTATACATACAGAAGCCCTTTTTACAAAAAATCTTAAGTGTAAAAGTTATCTAATGATAAAACTATTTAGTTGAATTGTTAAGGAATATTTTAGACTTGCAATAAATTTTACACTTAAGATTTTATTGTGATAAGAGCTCCAGTCCCTGATGTTAACCACACCATTTTGGGACAAGTAAATAGAAAAAAATTGTATTACTTTAATAACAAAAATATCAAAAGTTAATAATGCCCATTAATAATTTATATATATATAAGTCTTAAAAAGACCAGCCAGCAAATTTTACCTATGGTGACCTATAGTTGAATGTTGTTAATTTCTGTGTCATTTGATCTCTTGTGGAGAGATGTCTCATTGGCAATTATACCAAATCTTCTTTTTTTATATTTATATATGCCGGTTTGTACATTAGACAATATTGTGCAGATAAGGAAAATATTATAAAAGCCAAAAAATTGCTCAACAGTATATAATATCAAATATTGTTGATAAAAAATTAGGCTGAACAAATAACAATCATCAGGGTATGTGTATTGCTAATATCATATATAAAGGAAACAGTAGTATACCAATGTTCAAAACTCATAAATCGATAGAAAAAAAAACCAAATCCGGGTCACAAACCAAAACCGAGGGAAACGCATTAAATATAAGAGAATGACGACACAACAATGAACATTAAAATGTAACACACACATAAACGAACTAATCATTAGACAAAATCTGATGAGAATAACAAATATAACATCAAAACTAAATATAACGCTATATTTATAAACCTAAAAATATTTTTGAAAAAACTGGCATTAAAAACCATGATCCCTAGAAACAGTTCAGTATTTCTTGATACTTTTTTGTTATGAATGTTCAAATACTATAGCTTTTATTATCTTTTTATTACAGATATTCAAGAGGAGCCTCAACCTGGTCCATCAAATGCTGCTATATAATCGTTTTTGATTGGTTCATTTGAATTTATTCTTGAATCTGATTGGTGGTTTATGGACCAATAGTATGTTGAAAACATTAGTGCATTGTTAACCTTTAAGATTGTGATACAAACTTTTGAACAATTTTTTGAGTACTTAATATATATATTTATGAGAATGGGTGCAATATGATTGTTTTGACATAACTGAGACATGAGAAAGAAATTACTTGTTATAAAACTTTTGTTTGTATTTTTTTTTTTAAAGATGTATTTGATTAGTTTCAAAGTTATAAATTATGTGTGTACTAACTGATAGTGCCTCTGTTGTGCTCCTAGCATTGACCACACAGAAAAATAAAAAATAGTAAGAAATTAGTATCTTGTAAGACTCCTGTAATCATGGGATTCAAAAACTATGATTTTTAATTTTTTTTTTGTAGATATCAATGTTGGGTGGTTTAAGAATATAAAAATGTAACTTTTTTTTTTTAAATGAGATAACATATTGTTTTGACCTACTATAAGTTTATACTGAAATTATAACGACTGGTTTATTTTACAATCAGAGGCAGATTTAGGGGGGCAGGGGCCCAGACCCCCCTTTTGAGAAAAAAATTTGGTTGGTTATATTGGGAATCACTGAAGTGTGAAGGGAGAGGGCTCTCTCTTAGGCAGCCAGTGGGCCCCACTTAGCAAAATTTATAGATCCGCCACTGACAATGAGATTGTTCGACACACTATTTACTAAGCGTTACATTTTAATGACTTAGTACTTCCTGACTCTGTTAGTTGTCTATAAATCCTCATCCCTCTATTAGTTGTCTATAAATCCTCATCCGTCTGCTAGCTCCTATGCCAACATCAAGCAAAGTTTTCCACACAAACTTTTGTTTGGGGCTATCTTGCATTGAGGCTTATAGCTTCAATTTTAAGATGAGAACAAAGCATGATTTTTGTAATCCAGAAGATGTTCAAATCAGGTTCGCTCTATGATATTGTTTTGTGTTTATGTTCTTTGAGATTCTATTTTTTTTTCTCACGGGAGAACCATTTCCCAATTGTTTTATTTTATCTTTCAAAAAACTTTATATGAAATTCAAAGGTTGCAATATAATAGCATTTGGCAGATGCACAAAATACTTGTGATAAAAATAAAATTTGATCAAGGTTGCACTGTATAAATATCACATCAAACTCAAAATTAAGTATATTTATAAAAGGTTGGTTTGTGTAAATATCACATTGCTTGTTAACATGGCTGTCACCAAAATATATAGCTCACAAACAGTTTATTTACTGTAGGTTGGACATTGAAAGTAACACATTTTTTGTTGCAAATAGCATTTACAATGACATTATTATCTAAATAAAAATTATATAAAACATGTACAAAGGGTTGAATTGGAGAGACTTATTTACTTGTTGAATATTTTGGTCCCTCCCTGTACCCAATCTTTTCTACTTATGAAAATAAGTGTCTGGATGCCACCGCGGCTGGATAGTGTTAATGAAATAGAGACTAATTGGGTACAAAAGAATAGAAAAAAAACATTGAATGATTAATAAAGAGTAGATAGTAATGGACATAATAAAAGGAACAGAGAATTTTTTTTCAATAAAATAAACAAAATAAGGGAATGAAGATCCTCATTGATTTAGCAGTCGTGGAAAAAGTGTATACTTTTGATCTTTAAGCTTTTGGTATGTTTAGATTTACAGTGTTCATAGATATATTTTAAGCTTCTGTTTAACAAAGACTATTTTACTGCTTTTTTGACACCTTAAACATGCATTGATGAAACTGGCTATTACACAAGCATTATTACTTTTAAAGGACATATTTCCCTTAGATAAAGCTGCAATATTATTGGTTAATTGTTGTTTACTTTATTTCCAGTGGCAAATATTCCAATAATGTTCAGAAAATTATGAATTTATCTATTTATGATTTAAATGTATGACAGGTTTAAATAGCAAGTAAAGTCATGTTGCATATTGCATAATGCATACATGATGAAATATGACTTGACTATATAGTAATTTTGTATCTTTATATTTTATTTGTCAGTACAGAACAAACATTTTGTAAATAAATGAAAAAAATAAATAATATAAATGCATTTTTATGCATGTGAGTTGTTTTTATTTTATAACAGAAATCCAGATATATAATGTAAAAGCAAGAATGCAACTTACTAAATAAGAAAGAAAGGAAATGGCAATTCAAAATCATAATTCATGATGCTATTTAGACAGTCAGAACCGAGTTATTTACATTCCTTTTGTCCTAGAGATCGTTGGAAGACTTAACAAATTATTTTCAAAATTTTGGCTTACCTTGTTCATAGTCTAAAGTTAGCTTTCGTCAAATTATTACAAAAGAAATATTCTCGTGAACCTGCCAGACAGACAAGTACATCTAGTTTAGTTTAAACATATTTTATTGTTAAAAATGACAAAAGGATCAGACTCATGTACATCTTACAATCATAACATGCTTTAAATATAGTTGACTTATTGCATATAGTAAATGTATCTATTAGAAACAACTTATCCAAGAAAACTGAAAATTGCATTGGCCAATGAACAATGAAAATTGGGTCACGGTCAAATGATAATTAGCCGACAGACATTTACACCATACATTATTTCATACACCCAATGTGGTTTACCTCTTGTTTAAAGTAATAGAAAAACAGAACGGTTGAAAACTGAAAAGTAGCCTTTAGCAATGAACTGTGACAATGAGATCAATGTCAAACAAAACATGGCAGAATGACATCTACATCGTAAAATATTTTTGTATACACCAAATATAGTTCACATTTTGCATACAGTATTCGAAAAAAGGTCCAAAACACAAAAAACTTTACTTTAATCCGGGCATTGAGGTCAAGGTCAGATGACATCTACAAGCTAGACGTGTACTCCTTAAGATCATTCCATACCCCAAATATAGTAGACCTGTTGCTATAGTATCTGAGATATGTACTTGAAATGAGGTCGAGATCAAACTGTTTAACGGACACTATGGACTTTGTAAGTTAAGCATATAACAAATAATGTTACCCTGTTACTCATAAGAGAAAAATTAAGAATGCAAAAATCTTTTTTTTTCTAGTAGTCATGATCCATGAACATTAGGTTTAGGATAATGCATGGACATCTGACAGACAGAAACTTCATAACACAAGACAGTTGTATACAAAGTATTGAAGATTCAGGTCTTCTACCTTCTGAAATATTAATCGTTTAAGAAGTTTGTAAACGCCGCTTCCAGATCGATATTACTATGTCGAGCTTTTTGTGAAAGATGTCGCAAGCTCGACAATAATTACTTTCCACATTGATCTGTGTCCACACTGGTAGTTTTTAATTCAATTCAAAATATTTTATTGTCCAAATATCAAATGTACATTTAAACAAAGGGATTGGACAAAAGGCAGTGCCTATACAAATCCTTTCCCATACAAGATGGATTGAATAACATGCATGATTGTATATAATTTTCTGATAAGTTAATAGATCATACGTTGTTGCAGTGAGTCAGGGGAGGCAATCCCCCCACTTCTTGAAGTATTTTATTGTGTATACGTATAAAAATAACTATGTTAACAAAGTCAAAGCAAGACCTACTGAAGGATGGTGTCGAATTTTATACCACATTAATAAGTGTTGGTTAGGAATCAAGTAGATCATTAAGTGATTTTTTACTCGAATTCACAAACTCACTGCAACAAAGTTGTTCTATTTATATGAATAACAAGAATTGATTGGCCCTTTTTTGCAATACATAAGTAATTTAGTGTACCATCTTATTACATGACTATTAATTTCTTGATTTTTGAAAATATAATTACTAATACAAAAAACAAAAAATAAAATAAAATATATATAAATTTATTTGCAAAAAGATGCTAAACACAATTGGTTGTTTTTTTGTGTTAAAAGTTAGGTTTGTCTTTAATTAAGACTAAAGAGTGGTACACTGTGGTTATAAGCTGATTTCTAAACAGTATAGTATCACATGAAATATTATAAAAATCTTCCAGTTTCATGAATATATTGTTGTACATATGTAAATATCTCTGTGTTTTCATCAATATTAAAGTCTGAGCAACCCTGTAGTAGGACATCAAGATTGACATTATTAAAGTTACTTATTTTTCGAAAGAGCTCATATCTCTGATAAATGTAAGATGGACAAACATAAAAGAAATGAAAATTATCTTCTACTTTTAGTTTTTGATAAACTTTGATCCGTAGTTTTGCATAGAAAGAAAGCTGATTATGTGTACAGAAATCATATACAGCCAAATTTTGACCTCAATGTATGTTCAAGCATTGTCTACTCCAGGGATGAATTTCGAAGCCCCTAATTGGGGTCAAATTGATCACAGTACTCACTTATTGTTTGACAAAATAATCCATAATGATAAATCACAAATTGTATATAGATTTAGGAAAATGTGTTAAGAGTGTCAATTAGACAACTCTCCCTCCATGAAACAATTTATAAAAGTAGGTCAAGGTACGGCCTTCAACACAGGGCTTTCGTGGCTCACACCGAACAGCAAGCTATAAAGGGCCCCAAAAAATTACTGGTGTAAAACCATGAGATAAGATACATTTTATTTTCAAAATTAGGTCCCCAGGGGGGCATATACACATACCATATATAATTGACACAACATACAGTATTTTACCATATATAATTGACACAACATACAGTATTTTACATAACATTGTAAAATAAACTATTGAAATAGTCATACAGGTATTATTTGTTAAATAAAAAAAAGTATTTGAGAGTTGCTACTCCAGAAATGTGGCAAACCCCATTTATTTATTTCCTTTTTTTTTTCTCACTTGATTTTATAATATTTTGCTGAACATGTATAAATATAAAATAAATGATTGTTTAGCTGCAAAAGAGGGACGAAAGATACCAAAGGGACAGTCAAACTCATAAATCTAAAACAAACTGACAACGCCATGGCTAAAAATGAAAAAGACAAACAGAAAAACAGACACCAATGGACGATGCTCTAGGATTGTGATCTTATAAGCTCTAACAATCCTCCTCGTATCTGATGCAGAAAAACAAACACAAATGGAAAAAGTTCATGTATATTCACAGAACATATACTGCAGTAAACAGGTATTGAGAATAGTGTAGAATTCCCTACTGCAACAGACACCAAGGGGCGGTACTCAAGGAGCTGTGGTATTTACACAGTCCTCCTCGTGTCTGAAGCAGACAAGAAAGCCACATAATTAACTACTATATAAAAAAGAAACAAGAAACACACATATATATATATATATAGTTATTAACCACATAAACAGACCACAACCACTGAAGATCAGATTCCCGACGAAGGACCGGTTCAAACAATTGCAGCGGGATTGCCAATATAATCACATAATCATTTATTATTTATATATATAAAAAAATAATCAAAACTACGTTCAGTCCTAGATTTCAAATAATCATGAAATAATTGAACTGGTAATCAAATGATCACAATAAAAACGGCAGAGTATAATTATCAAAAAACCCATGCAGGAGGAAGCTAAGGTGTACCCTCTCCATCTGTTTTGATTCATATACAAAAATTATGATGTTTGTTTGTCAATGAGTCGAGTTTTCACTAGAGACTAAAGTTTAGAAACTATAGGTCTTATGTATAAGTTGTGTACAAGTTCATTTCTATGTTGTGTACAGGTTCATTTATATGTTGTGTACAAGTTCATTTATATGTTGTGTACAAGTTATTATATATTGCATTGTATTGTGTGTATCAATATATTTTATAACATACAATTAATCCGTACCACAATTTTTTGTGAAAGTTATAAGTGAATTGTATAGTCAAAATAACAATTTAAACAAAGTCATAATATGAACTATAATTTGTACTAAATGATAACTTGTAATCTTTAATTGGATTAATAATGCACGTTCCTTTGCACTTGATCATTGTTATTTATTATGTAATAACTTTCAAAAGACTATACTTTGCTTTATTTAAATCTATTTTCAAATTTTGTACAGGTATAAATCTTTTTTTAGCAATACTTTGTACATGAAAAGAAAGTATAGAAATATTAATTTCATATTTTCAATATTAGCGCAAATTATAGATATCAATTGACAGTGCTTCTCACGCCCTTGAAGGCTGGCTGATTAACTTTGTATTAATGTATGTAAAAAATATTATATCAGGTTACATTATAAAACAAAATTATATGTATAATAAATATATATAATTATATGTATAATAAAAAGGCAAAATAATGATTTAAAGTTATTTTATCACAGTATCAAACAATAAGAATGCAGCCTACCATAAAAAAATAAGATGTTTAAGATGTTCATAAACAAATAATTTATAACTTTATAATATTAAAAAAAAACCATGAAAACACATTTGTATATATATATGGTGCAAAATCAGCAGGTGCCATATCAGCAGATGAGTGATCTAGACCCGTCTCGGCAAAATAGAAAAAATGCTATTTTACCGAAACCGTTATTATCTTTTAATAATTTTCTTATATATATATATATATATAAGAAAAATTATTAAAAGATAATAACGGTTTAAATGCATCACTTTTTTACTAGTCTATATAAGAAAAAGTTAAGTAAAGTCCGTATGCTTTAAAGTAACATTTTAAAGTCTTAAAATGACATTAGTAGTCTCCCTTGTATTTGTTAACGTCATACTATTGTTAACGTCCATCAATTGTTTTATTTATATACAAGTCACATTACCTGAAGATCTGCGGAAGCAGTGAAAGTACTAGTAAAAAAGTGATGCATTGAAACCGTTATTATCTTTTAATAATTTCTTCTATGTTACCAGCATACGGACGTTACTTAACTTTTTCTTATATATATATATATATATACAAATGTGTTTTCATGGTTTTTTTTTAATATTATAAAGTTATAAATTATTTGTTTATGAACATTTTAAACATCTTATTTTTTTTATGGTAGGCTGCATTTTTATTGTTTGATACTGTGATAAAATAACTTTAAATCATTATTTTGCCTTTTTATTCTCTGATTTCTAATCACATTAATCAACAGTTTTATATCAAGCTCGAGCCGGTAAAATAGCATTTTTTTTTCTATTTTGCCGAGACGGTCTAGATCACTCATCTGCTGATATGGCACCTGCTGATTTTGCACCTTAACTTGCCGATTTTACCTCTACGTAGAACAACTAAAGTTGCTTCCCTTTGTACACTAACGGGTTTTAAATTAAAAAGTAATGCCATGTTACTTTATTAATTAAGTTAAATAACAGCTAACATTAATTATGTAAGATTGCAGCAAAGTATGATTTAAATGGTTTGTAAAATTTGAATTTTTGAATCTTTTTTCAATGATAGTACATAAAATATTGATTTGGGAAACAATAAATTGTATTAATCTTGCAACGATAAAAAAACAAGTGAAATGAAATTATTTAAACTAAAGGAGGAAATTAACTTATATTTCTTTAAAATATATGACTGTTAGGTTATTTTTTTCTTAAAATTTTATTGTTTGGACACCACTAAAAGAAGTTAACCACACAATTAATATAATTTTATCTATGATTTTATAATGAATGCAAAACGATGATTTGAGTAATTTACGAGATGTAATAAGGGGGAGGATGGTCATTCTAAAATTTGACTTCGTTCACATTGAACATGATTATCATGATAAAGGTAGGGTATTCTTAGACTTTCAATGTAATCATGGTGTAAATGTATTTTATAATTTGTATCAATACATAAAATCATTATGCATTTTATTCACATATATTTTTTACAGAGGAACCTTAATATCACTAGTGTTAATCTTTTTTTCTTGTGTTTCAAGATTTGCTTTATTAATTAGTAATTACTCATTTTTCAATTGTTCAACATATACTGACTCTCAGTTTAGCTGTGGTGTTGTCCCAATACGGGTGGAGACAGGACGCTACGAGAGTCTTCCAATAGATCAAAGAACTTGTTTTGTTTGTGACGATATAATTGAAACGGAGGAGCATGTATTGACTGAATGTCCGTTGTACGACGATCTTAGAGACGAACTGTATAAGATTTTAAACTTTGAAAACGAAAATGTTAGTCTATTGCCGAATTCCTTGAAACTTTCATTTATTTTAGCGAGTGACAATATTAATGTGATACAAAAATGTGCCAAAACCTGCAAACTTATTTAATAAGATCGTAGAAGACGTGTTTTATACCGATAATTGATGTAAATATGTTTTAATATTTAACTTTTGTTTTATAATAGCTTTTTTTTTAACTTGTAAATACTATAGTTTCTTTTTAATCCGTCTCTCATAATTCTAAAAAGAATGGCATTAATAATTTTAAAAGGTTTCCTTTTATTATGTGAATTGTGTATACTGTAAAATTAATGGTGAGACGTTAATAAATTATTATTGTATTGTTGTATTAAATACCCCCACAACACTAGCAGGACTTGAAGAAGTATATTTAATTTACACTGATACAGTAATATTAAATTAATTGATTGGGGTTTGTTTTACGTTCAGCATCAAATATTTCATGCATGCTCATGATGATATCAAATCAATAATCATTATATAATTTAATACAACCGGAAGGTCTTTAATCGAAATCAATGTCGACAAATTTGAAATAACACTGGGAAATGAGGTTATGTTCTTTTTCACGGGTTCAACCGAACATAAAGCATTTCTTTTCTATACAAGGCTTAATAACACAAAACACAAATATACTATAGGATGTAGGTTTGCAGCATCCAGTCTTTTAATAATACATTCGGAACATAATAACAACATGTGAATAAAAAATTAGAATGGCAGGTGTTACGCAAAAAAACAGTCCTTATCACATTCTCTTCCCTAGAAGTAAGATCAACAGCCTGAACAATCTACAAAATATTATTACAAAAATTAGAAACAATTCACAACTACATGTAAATGAATGAATACTGTAACTTTGGACAGTATACATGTGCATCTATTGAATTGTACAATTCTATAAGAATAATCTTATACGTGTGAAAGACAGTACCTATAGAACAAAAATTGCTTTTTAAACAAACAAAAAATAAAAGTCAAACAGATCTTAACAGCAATTGAAATAAACGTGTAGACTGATTAAATGCAAACCGTCGAATGATTAAATTCCCGCTAAGGTATGCACGGGTGAATCCAGATTCACCCGTGCAAATTACTACGCATAACGGTATTCGTTACGCCTTATAACGAAAAGTAATTCATGTATATTGGATAGAAAAATTGAAATTTAGCCTTGCAACAGCCCACCTCCAGACCCTGCAAGGAGAAGTTCTTCCAAGGGTTATTAACGTACAGAGAGCCTGGCACTCCATCTCATCACGAGACAAGGGATGCAAAATCTCCTTTCTGACTAGACGTGGCTGCGTATTTATTCATCCAAAGAATGCCCAATATTCTCAGGGACTTTACTGTCGGTTCAAAGACAAACGTGATCACATTTCTGCAGTTCCTGAGTCACTTTTGGGGTTTAACGCAAACATCATCACTCTTTGAAATATTAAAAAGGGTCTTACAGGACTTTGCTCTTATATATCAGAATAAATTCAAATACAAATACTTTATTGGCACAAACACAATTACAATAATTGGCAAAGGCCCATATTTCAGTACATTATAACATATAGATAAGAACTTGTCACTTTCAGGACTTTTAAAGAATTACTATTAATGCACCTTTTAATATTAAGCTGATTTTCACTACAACATGTAGGAAGTATATTTAATATAATAGTTTTAAAGTTTATTCTGTAGTTAATTTTTTTTTTCACATTTCAGTAAAAAGTGATTTTCATCTTCTACCTCACCCGATTTACAAACATTACAAACTCGTTCATCGGTGGGTAAACCTAAATGTCGATCTTTTTCAATAGCAAGATTGTGTGCACTCAATCTTATTTTACACAGAGATGACCTTTCTAATTTATTACTTAGAACATCAACACAAGAACTACGCTGATTTGAATTATGAAATTGTTGATAAAGTTTTAGTTTGGATGAATCGTGCATTTTTGATGATTGATCCTGTGTGCACTGATCAATAATTCGTTCTTTAATACTTGGTGAAAACCCTAGATTGTTTAAAATAGAATAAACAACGAAATACAACGGTAGCGTGCAAAGTTCGGCTCTACAATAAAGCAGCATTGATTGCTTTGCAATGAACACCTAGAATTTCTTTTATGATTTCATATGGATTTTTTCAAAAAATGGAATTGTCTCCCGAATTATCAAAAACACCACAAAATCTCACTACAATACAGCAATATCGGACTTACTAATGAATCAAATAGTTTTTCTAAAGTTTACAAGGATTATCCAATCCAATTGTTTTCTTAATCTTAAAACATGCTTTCCTAGCTTTTTCCATTGGTAAGGATACCGCTAAATTTAAGCTGCCATAATGATTACACTTTAAAATAATTCCCAAGTAACAATATTAAATTGGGATAAAAGATGACACAATGATGTAGATGTGGTTAAATATCTTTTGCACTAGACATGATGAATATATTGTAAAATTATACTCAATTCTTTCGGTATTTTTTTGTGAAAGATGATCCATATATATAGACAGTGTCTCTATTGACCCTTTCTTTACTTATAACATCACCTGTTGATATGACCCCTCGATATGAACACCATAGAAAGTGTATTTATTGATCCATTCTTTACTTATTACATCACCTGCTGATATGACCCCTCGATATGAACACAATAGAAAGTGTCTCTACTGATCCATTCTTTACTTATAACAGCACCTACTGATTTGACCCCTCGATAAAGACACCATAGAAAATGTCTCTATTGATACTTTCTTTACTTATTACATCTTCTGCTTATATGACCCCTCGATATGAACATCATAGAAAATGTCTCTATTGATCAGTTCTTTACTTATTACATCACCTGCTGATATGACCCCTCGATATGAACACAATAGAAAGTGTCTCTACTGATCCATTCTTTACTTATAACAGCACCTACTGATTTGACCCCTCGATAAAGACACCATAGAAAATGTCTCTATTGATACTTTCTTTACTTATTACATCTTCTGCTTATATGACCCCTCGATATGAACATCATAGAAAATGTCTTTATTGATCCATTCTTTACTTATAACATCACCTGCTGAAATGACCCCTTTCTATAGACACGATGCAAAGTGTCTCTATTGGTCCTTTCTTTGTTTATAACATCACCTGCTGATATGACCCCTCGATAAATAAACAATAGAAAGTGTCTCTATTGATCCTTTCTTTGCTTATAACATCACCTGCTTATATGACCCCTCGATATAGACACCATAGAAAGTGTCTCTATTGATCTATTTTTACTTATATCATCACCTGCTGATATGACCCCTCGATATAGACACCATAGAAGGTGTAATCTTTACTTATGACATCAAATGCTGATGTGACATCTCGATATAGACACAATAGAAAGTGTCTCTATTGATCCTTTCTTTGCTTATAACATCACCTGCTGATATGACCCCTCGATAAAGACACCATAGAAAGTGTCTCTAATGATCCATTTTTACTTATAACATTACCTGCTGATATGACCCCCCGATAGAGACACTTTCTAGTGTGTCTAAAGGAAGGGATCATATTAGCAGGTGATGTTAAAGTAATGAATGGATCAGTGGAGACCCTTTCTATGATGTCTATAGGAAGGGGTCATATCAGCAGGTGATGTTATAAGTAAAGAATGGATCAAGAGAGACACTTTATAGTGTGTCTATATGAAGGGGTCATATCAGCAGGTGATGGTATAAGTAAAGAATGGATCAGTAGAGACCCTTTCTATGGTGTCTATAGGAAGGGGTCTTATCAGCAGGTGATGTTATAAGTAAAGACAGTATCAATAGAGACACATTCTAGTGTGTCTATAGGAAGGGGTCATATCAGCAGGTGATGTTATCAGTATCCAATGGATCAGTGGAGACCCTTTCTTTTGTGTCTATAGGAAGGGGATGATGGTTCCAACTTTTTACGAAAAAGGGGCATAAAGGAACCATTCTTTTTAGTTTCAGGATAATTGCTTGTGTATAAGAATTTCGATTGCTCTGAAATTGTAATACAGCGTTCAATACCACAAGTAGAAGACTAGGATTCATTTTGGGGGTTATGGTTCTAACAGTTTAGGAATGAAGGAACAAAAAAAAGGGACAAAAAACAATCCTGTTAACTTTGTAGTTTCCGGACAATTACTTGTGTGTACGTTTTTGGATCTTTCTGGTATTGTGCCACAAGGAACAATATCACAAATAAAGGGAAGACTGGGGTTAGCTTTGGGGATAATTGTCCCAAACATGCAGAAATAAGGGGCAAAAGAAATGGCAATTTTTTTTTTCCTAATTTCCAGACAATATCTTGTGTTTAAGTGTATGGATCTCTCTAAAATTGTACTACAAGATTCATTACCACAAAGGAAAGACTGGTATTGGGTTTGATGGTTATTGGTCCTAGACGGAAAACAAAATGTAATGGTCGGGTTCTAATTATTTAAAGGGGTTCATATCGCTTTTATTTTTTTTTTAATTTCAAATTTTTGAAAAGTTTCAAGAAGAAACCTTCAGTTGCACAGTATTGCGCATACCACATTTACCTTGTGTCAGAAACCTATATAACGTCATTTCACAATTCAAATTCAGATAGTATCAAGCTTTTTAAGGGCATACGATACAGTTACAAGGGAGGTAATGACGTTGCTAACGTAAAATGTTAGTTTGATATATATGATCACTGCAAAAATATAAACTGATAAAGTTGCATTGGTACATGATGTACGTGTTGTAGAGCACCCTTGATACTACCGCAGAGGTCGAACCCCGAACAGTTTGGGGCAAGTATGTACACAACATTTAAGCAAGACATCATTTTTGATGAAATAAAGAAAATGTTGAATATCGGACCCTTTGGACCTCAACGTGGACCATTTTGATAACTTGGCCCAAAAAACCAAAATCCCAAAATTAAAAACACGGTGAGATTCAGCATGCCAAAGTACCCCAAATATTCAATTGTTGTTGAAATTCAAAAGAATTTATTGACAGTTAGGACCCCAAAAACTTGTTAAATGGACCAAACAAATAATAAACACAATCATGTATGGATTCAGCCTACCAAAGAACCTGAAGTTTTATTTTGGACCCTGTGGGCCTATTTAAAACTGGACCCAAAATCAAAAATCTTGCGTCAAAACCTCGTTGAAATTGGTCAAGAAGTGATTTATAAAAAATATTAGAAAAGCATTGTTGTTTTTTATCCCTTTTTATCTCATTCTATTTCGATACACATGATAGATGTACGTATTCAGTGATGAAGTGTCATTACATTGGATAAATGTAACTGTACTTTAAATAAAGATGCCGATGAATTATAAAAAAAATCTTTGACATGCTTCTTCTGCTTTGTAAATAGACCCATACTCGAAATCCAATGATAAAATTTGTTTGCACATGCGTATAATGACTACTGCAGAAACATGAATTTTATCAAATTGGCATGCATTTTAAAATATATTTCTTTAATCTAAAACAGTTACACTTTCAACTCTTAAATGATCCACATGTTGTTATATCATGACTACAATGTATTATATATAAAATAAATATTGATTCTATTGAATTAAATGGATTGTTCAATTTAACTTTCCATCTCATAGTCAGTACTATCAAACCCTTTTCTTACTTTAATCATTGTTTGAGCAAGTCGGCTGAATTAGGAATTTATTGCCAAAAAAATAAATAAAACACATACAGTGAAAATGCACCGCTTATACAATACTAATGAATCGCTCTACAGTGAAAATGAAAGTAAAGTATCATTATTCAACAGTAAACATGACTCGCATAAAGATAGCATTATAGTGGAATTCAATACAATATATGGACAAACCGAATAACAAAAGCTATTCTACGTTATACAACATTAATAATTGTGTTGAAATGAATATTTTTCTTCAACTACATCTTTCCTGCTAGTTTTTAATCACCTGCACGATTTGTTCGTAAAACGTCCTAAATATTCACTTATTTCGGTATATATTTCACGTATGGATGGCTCTCGTCGCGATAAAAACCCGTTCCCATCTCTTATTTTGTCTAACTTGTATTATTTATTACTAAACATTTACATGTGAACTATTTTTCTTCATTTTCTTCAAATATCATAATTTTATCGTCTGTTTATTTACCATTCTACATCAGAAATGCGTGGCATATACAGTGAAAATGGTATTTTAGGATCCGCACTTTACATACACTGATGACATCTTTCATATATGTTGAAAGTCAAAATTACGAGATTTTTTTTTAAATATTTCTAATTTTCATCAAGAGATTTGATCTAAAAAGCAGCTTTCAACTTATAATTTAGAAACAATGCTTTAAATGATGCATTAGGTAAAGATATTAATTTCCACTATATATACACTGAATGTTGAGCAATATAATTGTGTTTTACTCCTGTTATTTTTTGTTGAAATGTTGAAGTATGTAATTGACAGTAATCGAAAAGTAATGTAATTACTTTTGATAAAGTAATCTATTGTAATCGATTACATACTAAAATTAAGTAATCGATTATTAATCGATTGCACAAAAATCCTTCATGTAATCGATTATTAATCGATTACATTTGTCAGTAATCGTGCCCATCCCTGTTAAATAAGTATCTACACAGTTAGTGAATTGGCGACAAAACTGATTGCTGTTGACTGCATTTGTTACATATTATATCATGTTCAAAAAATTGTTTGTGTTCTTTCGAAACTTGTATACAATGGCCTTATTTTATGTTATGTGTTTATTACACATGCAACATTTGGGATTCATTGCTTTAGAATCAATTCTCGTGTTATTGGTTATGTATAGGCACCTACTTCAGTTTGACGGCAGTTGTTCCTTGCGCATATGTTATCAATGTAAACACATGAATAGAAAGTAAGTCAAGAGTATGGACAGTCATAGGAATGCACACAATAAGCGATACAGTATTTTTTTTTAATAACATGATTTATACTATATAATCAAAATGAACCAGAATGACTCTATGAATTAAGCAAACATCCGAAAAAATCTGATAGAAACATTAAAATTTAATATAACAACACAAAAAATGCACAAAGTCTATGCTCTACTGATTGAGCCACCGCGATACTTGACCATAATATTCTTAATAAGGTACAATTTAGAGATGTTACAATTTTTCATTAAAAATTTGTTTTTTATATAAAAAGGACACACTAAACCAATCTCATTTTTGACGGAACATATATACGATATACGATCAAAAGTATAGGTGCTTGAGGACATGCAGGATCCTATCTTGAGTCCCATAGTCCCTTCCCTTTTTTTTTATGAATCGCCGATTTCTACTTGAGACCATTAACGTTCGTCGATCATGCAATTCACTATAGTCTGTTCGACTTTTCTTATTAAAACAAATTTTGAATTTGTTTGATAAACGTCAATAACCTCAGACATATAATATGTCTCTGATTAGACAATAATTCAACAACACAAACAAATCTACATACGGCCTAAAAAGAGTGAAATTCGACTCGATTTTAGTTAGGTTGTGGAGTAATTCATTGTTGGGGAAAAGTTTTTTGTTATCATATCTGTCTTTCTTTTTTTAATGCTTCTAATTATGATTAGTAAAGGGGTGTATCTGGTGTTTTTCTGCATTGGTGATTTTTCTTGCTTATTGAAAGGAAAACGTAAAAGAATCCCGATGTGAACAAAAAAGTATGGACAACAACCAATAAGAAAACGTTGGAACGAGACATAGAAACTTGGATACACTTAATTTTTATGTAAAAAAAATAGCAAACCCCACACTTTACAATCCTGAAGTACATTGTTGGTATTAACGTCGGAAAGCATTATCATATATGATCTACTAGACTTCGAAAATAATAAATACAAATTCAAAGTTGATGTGATTAAACTGGCGGAAAATCAGGAGCCTACATGGATATAAGATTCGAACAATGACCTTTTCAAGTTAGCTGTAGTCAAGTCCTACGGTTTCTCAAAATTAAATTGTCCACAGAGCTTTGAATGTAACGCCCTTAATTCTTCTCTGAAAATTCAATCTTTTAGTCGTGGATTATTGTTTTTAAAATAGAAAGAATTGAAAATATCGTCACTCATTCAGCAAGATGTTTTACTATAATTGAAAACATTATAAATAAGATGCAAAAGATATCATAGGGATATTCAAACTTACAAGTCGAAAATAAATTGACAACACCATGGATAAAAGAAAAATGACCCAACAAACAAAAGTACACAAAACACACACATATAAAACTTAAGACTGATGAACACGAACCCCACAAAAAACTTAAGCTGTTCCGTATTTAGAGTACATTTCTTTCTAACAAAAACGATAAAAACGGTTCAGCGAGCACATGTTTATATCATTTGTTTCTAACATACGTTTGAAAAGTTTGCATAAACTTTGACAAACTATAAATTCGCGAAAAATGCGTCTACAGTTTCACTGTTGACAAGCGGATGATTGTAACTGTAGTTTTTGTCTGAATAGAATTTATCACCCAGTTAGTAAAATTGTATAAGATACCGTGAAAAAAAAACCTTACAAGTGTCATTTGTAAGTGGTCTTGATTTATTTTCGATTGTCTTCTTATTAGAATATGTGTGGATATCCAAGTGTGTACAGGTGTATTTGTTGAACAATCTAGCTTAGGAGGCAGTTATTTCATTGTGCATTAAATTCAAATAGAAAAAAAATGCTCCTGCTCTATCTATATGTTCATTATATTTTATCCCATTATTCTCTCTTATTTGAATTTTAACATCCCATTATTTTTTATCCCCCCCCCCATATTATGATCTATTCATTTTGTCCATTCTGTCTTCTATTTCAATTAATTTCTGTTATATCAACACCCCATCCAGACCCTCATTCATATGTATGACAGGCATCATTATTTATAAGTACGAGATATACATTTCTGTCTTAAGTTGTAGTTTAAATATATTATTCTCTATTGTTATCCGATTGTTTTTTATTCCCTTTTTTGTGTCCATTCTGTTGTCTTGTCCATTATTCTCTAATATATATAAAAATCCCATCCAGAACTTCATTCATATATATATGACAGGGCATGCATCGTTATTGGTCAGTTATATGAAAAATATTTAGAACGAAAATAGAAGTATTTATTCAAATAAATCCCGACAAAACTATTTAAATTATGTTAAAATGAGAAGAAAATAAATGTAAATTAGATATGTTTGTGAAAATACACATTTCTCCGAAAACGTAAGACACTGTGCAAAGGGAGGCAAATCAAATTTTCCAAAAAATGTGCCGTATCGCCAGCTGATGGTGCTATATCAGCAGGTGCTCAATCTGCAGGCGAGTGATCTAGACCTTACTGATTTTGCCGGTGCCGACTAAATAGCAAATTTGCTATTTTGTCGGTGTCGGTCAAATAGCCACTGCCATTCATGTTAATTTTTTGTTTCTATTTCAAATCTAATAAGAAAAAAATTCGCTTTCAGGTTTAACGCTATAAAACCAGGTTCAATCCACCATTTTCTACATTTGAAAATGTCTTTACCAATTCAGAAATATGACAGTCCATTCGTTTAATGTAATTTGTCATTTGATCAGTTTTGCCATTTAATTTCCGTTTTGAATTTTCCTCGGAGTTATTTTTGTGATTTTACTTTTTAATTCATCATACGTACATAACACTTAATTTTCATTTTAACCTAAATATGAAGACCTGGAATTAAAAAAACAATATTTGCCATTATCTTCACTGAATTCGGGAAATAACCGACAGTTTATTATAAAATCGGTTGCGGGGTACGCGTAGCTAGCTACGAAAGTCAATATTTGGCTATGCGTACATGCGGGTACGCACAGACCCCCCCTAAATAAAAAAATAATAATAAACTGGCCAACCGCGAAGTTCTTGTCTTACTTCCGGTCGAATGTAAACACGAAACATGTGGTACTTCTACAGGGATTGATCGCCAGTATTTTCAATCATATTTTTGACACGTTTTAAAATATACACGTAAAGGTATGTTTCCCTAACAATCAGCAGAGGGATAAAGAACTACCCCATATATATATGACACAGTAAGAACAACTGTGTGAAAATAATTAAATGTTGCAAATACCTGCCATCAAAGAAAAGAGTAACCCCAAAAATTATTACAGTACGATTTCACGAATGGTAAAATATTCTTTTTAACTCAATAAAGTTCTTTAACATGTATAAGCAAATCAAAATTCGTTATAACGAATTAAAAACCCAATATTCATAGCATATTTTAATCAATACAAATCACAAAGAGAAAGTACACATTTTTGGGACAAAGAAGAATAACTCTATTTGAAAACTAACTTTTTAATTTTATTTCTGGGTGATGAATTTCATTATATATTTAATTGTAACCTTTTTACTCAAGAAAGACTAAAGTTTATACCTGATCATATATATAAAAACAAAAATACTGTAAGCTTGTCAAATTAAATGAGTAGTCAAGATAAGTATGTACTTGTTGGGTTGGCAAAATTTTGCAAAATTGTTATGTCTGTATTTAAGTGATAATATATGGATATTACTCTTTCATCTGCATACACCTACTTCATATGTATATATGTTAGTTCATGCATTACTATTGTTTGTTAAAATTATTGTTTGTTAAATTTATTGTACTATTTATTATGCCTCATGTGAGGCCTTTAGTGAAATAACAAGTTTCAAGTTTCAAGTTTCAAGTTAGATACAGATTAAAGAATCATGCATGACAATCTTATTCTTCAGCTGTCAGTGGTGATTATTTCATAAAATTGAGAATGGAAATGGGGAATGTGTCAAAGAGACAACAATCCAACCACAGATCAGACAACAGCTGAATTCAGGGCTACACACAACATACTGTTAGATAAGGGAAACAGGACCTTTATCGGGACTCTGGGATCGGGTGTTTCTAAGCTCGGGATTTTGGAATTGACCCTTTCCGTATCTGGGATTTTTTTTTTTGAATTGTTGATGTCAGGATTTAAATTTATCAAAATTTAGGATTTCAGGATCAGGACCCCTCCTACACCCCCCCCCCCCCTTCTTTCCTCAGTTACAATTATTATTCAATATTGTTAGATTTATAAACATGTACAGATGGCATAGATGGGGAGTGATTAATTAAGTAATTAAGTAAAAACATTTTTTTTCTTATTCGGCATATATAATAATATTTAACAAACATATTTTTAAAAACACTAGCTATAACATGTTTTATGAGCTTTTCACTGAATATAAAAAAAACATATACAATAAAAAAAAAAAAACAAGACATGCAGCATGCAGATGAAGTCACTGTAGCAGAACAATAAAATACCGCTTAGAATTTCTTCAATTTGTGTTGATATTACATGTACATGTATATGAATGATTACAAAATGTATCTTCCTAATTTTGGAAGGACTGTACAGAGTTTTTACAGAGTCCAGTAGCACCAATGATTATTTTTCAGCTGACATTCTATAATAACATATAGCTAGCTGATTCAAAGATGAAAATTGTGAACTCTCACAACGAATGGGACCCTTTAGAAGAAATCATATGAGAGTACCAGACTTTTGGTGTACACCAAAAAATGAACCAGGATATCTACCTACTAGCAGGTAAGGAAACAAATTGGATAATGAAAGATTATCGTTGATCATCTCAATGAGATTGATTTTCTCGCTTTAGCCGTGACCGCGAAAGTGAGAAAAGCAATGAGTTGAGGTGACCAATGATAATCTGTTTATTGTTATTTTACCTATTATTACAATAAAGTTCATTTCAATTTCGTAAGCAACACCATGTGTCTCCTTAGTTTCTAGCGAAAGTTTTCTATCTCAAGTGAGAAGCATCATATGAAAAATTATCACAAATAAATTATAAAGATCAAAGGAATAATGCACAAAATAGCGATAATCATGTATATCAATATACTATACTATACAAAGTTTTAAATGTTTATGTATAATTAAGATGCATACTCTTGACTTTGATATGCATATTTTATGTAAATTTTGAAATACTAAAAAACAGTATTTTAAATATTCTTTAGAATTAATATCTGTAATTTAAACAAAAAAGATTGTTTTTAATTTTGAGCTATACATGTTTCAGCATTTACATTTTAATTAAATTGAGAATGGTGACATGGATTGTGTAAAAGAGACAACACCAAACAAAAGAGACAACACCAAACATAAGAGACAACACCCAACAAAAGAGACAACACCAAACATAAGAGACAACACTCAACAAAAGAGACAACACCAAACATAAGAGACAACACCCAACAAAAGAGACAACACCAAACAAAAGAGACAACACCAAACAAAAAAGACAACACCCAACAAAAGAGACAACAACCCAACAAAAGAGACAAAAAAAAAAGAGACAACAAAAGAGACAACACCCAACAAAAGAGACAACAACCCAACAAAAGGGACAACACCAAACAAGAGACAACACCCAACAAAAGAGACAACACCATACAAAAGAGACAACACTAAACATAAGAGACGACACCCAACAAAAGAGACAACACCCAACAAAAGAGACAACACCAAACAAAAGAGACAACACCCAACATAAGAGACAACACCCAACAAAAGAGACAACACCCAACAAAAGAGACAACCCCATACAAAAGAGACAACAACCCAACAAAAGAGACAACACCATACAAAAGAGACAACACCAAACATAAGAGACAACACCCAACAAAAGAGACAACATCAAACAAAAGAAACAACACTAAACATAAGAGACAACAAGTCAGCAAAAGAGAGAAAACCCAACAAAAGAGACAACAAAAAATAAGAGACAACACCAAACAAAAGAGACAACACCCAACATAAGAGACAACACCAACAAAAGAGCAGCAATAAACAAATAAATGAACCAAAATTAAAAAAAAAACCATACACGACTAACAAAGGCTAGAGTTTTTGAATTGGAAATGGTACATAAATGCAGTGGGACTAAACAAGTATTGTGAGATCTTAAGCCTAGCCATTGTGATATAAAAAAACACACAGCAATACTTACAGTAAACATAGTCTACCGGAGAGATTAATTGTCATCTCAAGAACTTGATTCCCTATATAATCAATCAAATTGTTCCCCCAGAAGGGGGAGGGGCCCAGGCCCCCTGGATCTGCCTATCATCTTACCACTGACTATAACAAAGTATCTACTTATGGAGAGAAGCAATTCCATCACACATATTTGTCTAAAAGTATATATAAATGTTCTGCAATTTAAAAGTAATTATTAGTCATGTGATTATTGCAGTAGGATTAAAATAAAATATAGATTTGAAATTTGATCTTAATTATTAAATATCATTTGATATATTTTCCAAGAACAGGAAAACAGAGCGATGAAAACATACACAAACCAGCTCTCCAGATTGACAACTTAGAGAGGGTACTTAGATTCCAGTGTAATATTACAGTCAGGAGACCTGATAAAATTGATTTTACACCACCCGTGAGGACACCGTTCTTTTCAATTGAGCATCAACACGGAGCTTCCTGTCCTCGTGACACCCTGCTGGTAATCGGGAATGAAATCATTGAATCCACTATGAGCAGTCGAGCTCGATATTTTGAGTCTACGGCATATAGGTAAATATTAGAGTGATAAGCCTTGTGTTAACCACGTGTACAACCAACAAATATTTTTAAAAATGCCTAAAATCAGAGCGGATGTTATAATTTAAAGATACTGCAATATTTTATTTGGAATATTTTCAATTAAAAATAAAAGATTTCCATTCCCAAGACGATCCATAAGATTCTTACATTTGTAGCTCATTATAAAAGGCCGTATGAAAAACAACAGCAGTCCAACAAGGGCATGATTAAGGAGGCAGGTAAATTCAAACAATGTACACATTAAACATTTTTTTTAAAGGTTGTTATGGAGAAAAAATGAATTTAAATGTAGCTTCTTTCTATTTATATTTTCTATTTTTCCATAATCTTTCAATTTTTTGCTCAATACTGTAAAAATAAAAAAAATACTGTAAAATAATTCTTGCAGGACAATAATGAATGATTATTTTGAGAAGGATAAAGACATGTTATGGACGATGGCTCCCAAGCCGACCATGTCAGAAAACATGTATAATTTGGACTTTTTTTTCGACAAAAATTGTCAGGAACGTAAAGACTGGATACAAAATTATAAATATGTAATCAATGAAGCAGAACCGGTAAGTATTGATAATTAAATAACAAAAAAAAAATGAAGGATGTCAGACAAAAACTTTTGTGAATACCAATTTTTCTGCATTGAGCACAAAAATGTGATTTTTTTAGGTATTTTATTTTATAGTAACTAATTAAAGGCCTTGCATGAGTAATTGTGAAACAATTTAAACAAAAAAACTAACTGCCTGATTGATACTTAATCATTAAAAAAAGCAAATATAGCAGAGGAAACAAAAACTCTGAAATACTGGCAACTGCATATAAATTAATGAAAATTTTCAAAATTCAAAATGTTTTGTTTTAATCTTTGCTCTTTCATCTTTAATCAGTAGGCATTTTCCCCAGGGAAAATGCCTCAGGGGATTGTACACTTCATTAGTGCAGCTATTAACATCAATTCTCTGTAATAATAGACCAAATATGAAAAATTTTGGCCAGATTATTTTTTTCCGATTACATTTTTTTAAGTTGAAATGGTCCAAACTAACAGTCAAATTAAAAAAAAAATCTATAAAAAAATCTGAATAGTCTGGTTGCCATGGAAACCACGTGACATCATATGTATAAATTAGTATAGCAAGGAGAAATGGCTAACATTGTATTTTATGGTAAAAATGAGATAAAGCATATAATTTTTTGTTATTGTCATGGGTATAAGAGAAGATTTCAATCATTTAAACTGCTAACTGACAAATTTTTCGAATAAAAACAGTTTTTTGGTACATAAGGTGGTCCACTTAACTCAAAAATCGGCATGATTTTTGCCGTTTTTTGTCATTTTTTACATCTGAATTTACCGAAAACGCAGAAATCCTCACATAAAAGACTGTAAAATATAAAATTATGGATGTTTTGTCAACAAAATGCTGCAAAAAAAATCTTGGGTAAATGTTGCAGAAAGTTGCCAATAGAGGAATATTAGTCATTGTAATTTACCCTGAAATTTCCCCTATTTTAGGTTCCATTAGTAAATAAATATTTCATATGAATATTTTCATGATAAAATAGTCCTTTCTTATGAAAACAACTATTTTTAGATGTATTGAGGGTAATTATATCATATTACATATTCCAGCAATTAAAAATTTCATGCTCGAACTAATCTGAAAGTAATTTCGAAAAATGAGTTATTTCCCTTTTTTGAAAGCAGTAGGTCCAGTAAGACCCCTTTTTGACCCCAAAATATAGCAGTTTTATCAGATTGTAAAAACTTTTAGTTATATTTGCTTCTGCTACATAAATATGGGCTGTTTTTGACGATACAATGCACCTATATCGGGTACTAGCACCATTAAGTCATGCTAAATTACTGAAATCTTCACAATTCTATCATTTTAGTTAAATTTTAGACGGTGTTCTGGTAAAACGAAAGTGGCCACATTTGTGTTCATCCTTAATATTGAAATGTAAGTTGTATTTCATGATAATACATAACATATATAAAGGTTTAGAATGAACACAGATGCGGCCACTTTCATTTTTGACAAAAACTATCCGAAAAGTGACATTTTTCGACATATTTGGTAGATTTTTCATATTTGAGCTTGGATTGGATCGTTTTTAGTGACTAAATCAGTTAAAATCTTTCACATCAACTAATTGATTCAAATAAAATAGACACTTAAGTGTTTAAAAAGTGGTCAAAATCTTTCGTCAGATGAGCCTGAAATTTGAGGCCAAAATCGGTCTTTATCGGACCTACTCCTATTCATTCAAGAGATAGAGAAAAAAAAACTTTAGCAGCAATAACATTTAGGAGACAACTTGATTATACTATTTCTGGATCACTATTCCTCACTAGACCGCTGTCTTAAGTACATGTATTGGCTGAAAAGAAAATAGCAAATGCAAAGATTGATATATTTTATCAAATTTAACCAACAACTTTAAAAAAAAAAAATTATTAGAAAATAATTATTAGTTTTAAATTAAAGGGTAATAAATAATGTTGATATTATAACTGCTTTGCAACACAACATAAGTCAAAAATATAACTACGTTTTATAGATAAAATATATAACCGGTAAAATCATTATTTGCTTTGAGGGAGCTGATTCGAAGTTTCACGGTTTCATACTAAAAAAGTTCAAAGGCAAATCTCGTGAATCTTTCATATAAATACGAAGTACTTCAGCTATTTATTTTAATACTGCAATTACATACGTTGGAATATGAGCAAAAGAAAAAAATCGAATTTTACCAATGCAAAACTACAGTGTCCAGTTTCATCCTAAATGTAATAAGGAAGATGTGGTATGATTGCCAATGAGACAACTGTCCATAAGAGACCAGAAATAAAATCACTAATAAATTATGTTATCTATATTAAAACGCATCAAATAATAGTTTAAATTTGTTTTAAAATCATTTTGTTATCACAAGTTATGGAACTGTTAACAAAGAAAATTTACTTATTTGATAAAAAAAAAAAAGATGCTCCGCAAGGAGCAGCTTTACACGACCGCATATGTTGAACCCTGAACGGTTGGGGCAAGTATGGACACAACATTCAAGCTGGATTCAGCTCTAAATTTGGATTGTGATTAAATAATTGATACAGCAAAGGTTTCTGACACAGAATGTAGTGGTCTAATGAACATAACATATTTTTTTTTGCCTTTGAGCAATTCACTATGCTGTTGAATATGTATCCTCTAAAAAAATGTTTGAAGAAATTTTCTTTTTATTTATGAAATCTGAAATGAGAAAAATTGTAAAAAAGTGCTTGTTATCACTAAATGGTAAAGATTGTTTTAATTTATCAGTTGGTAGTAAAAGTGAATATACATTGTATATTGTATAAAACAATGATTTAAGTTGATTCAACTACTATTCTGGACAAAGAAAGATAAGTCCAATTGAAAATTTCTTGCTATTGCGCAGTATTGTGCAATTAGATATTTCTTGCTATTGCGCAATAATGTGCAATTGAAAATACTTGCTATTGCACAACACTGTGCAATTGAAAATTTCTTGCTATTGCGAATTACTGTGCAATTGAAAATTTCTTGCTATTGCACAATACTTTGCAATTGAAGATGTCTGCTATTGCTGAATACTATGCAATTGAACATTTCTTGCTATTGCACAATACTTAATATAATAATTTTGGATCCTGATTTGGACCAACTTGATAACTAGGCCCATAATAAAAAAAGTACATGTTTAGATTCAGCATATCAAAGAAGCTCAAGAATTCAATTTTTGTTAAAATCAAACTTAGTTTAATTTTGGACCCTTTGGACCTTAATGTAGACCAATTTGAAAACGGGACCAAAAATTGAGAATCTACATACACAGTTACATTCGGCATACCAAAGAACCCCAATTATTCAATTTTCGATGAAATCAAACAAAGTTCAATTTTTTACCCTTTGGGCCCCTTATTCCTAAACTGTTTGGACCAAAACTCCCAAAATCAATCCCAAACTTCCTTTTATGGTAATAAACCTTGTGTTTAAATTTCATAGATTTCTATTTATTTATACTAAAGTTATGGTGCGAAAACCAAGAAAAATGCTTATTTGGGCCCCTTTTTGGCCCCTTTTTTCCTAAACTGTTGGGACCTCAACTCCCAAAATCTATCCAAGCCTTCCTTTTGTGGTCATAAACCTTGTGTTTAAATTTCATTGATTTCTATTTACTTATACTAAAGTTAATGTGCGAAAACCAAGAATAATGCTTATTTGGGCCCTTTTTTTGGCCCCTAATTCCTAAACTGTTGGGACCCAAAATCAATCCCAACCTTCCTTTTGTGGTCATGAACCTTGTGTCAAAATTTCATATATTTCTATTTGCTTAAACTAAAGTTATAATATGAAAACCAAGAAAATGCTTATTTTGCCCTTTTTGGCCCCTAATTCCAAAACTGTTGGGACCAAAACTCCCAAAATCAATCCCAACCTTTCTTTTGTGGTCATAGACCTTGTGTTTAATTTTCATAGATTTCTATTTACTTATACTAAAGTTATAGTGCGAAAACCAAATGTCTTCTGACGACGCAGACGACGACGCCAACGTGATACCAATATACATGTACGTCCAAAAAAATTTCAATTTTTGCGGTCGTATAAAAATGGAAAATGGTGTGAGCAAAAAATCTATTCTTAATTTTGCCTACTTTTGACTAGTGAAGTGTACAAATTTCCAAATAAATATTTTAATTATTCTATAGAATCACCCCCTTTTTTAAATTGAATATTTTTTTTATATTTTGTAATACCACAAAAACAAGTATGAGTAAATTCTGTTTTTAACTGCTAACTTACTTAATAAACTTACTTTATTTGAAAATCTATCAAAAGAATGTATATTGATACATGTAATATTAGAAGTGTAATTAAGAAATGAAATAAAAAAATGGGGTCACCGTTCATTTACGCTCACAATCTGCCTTTGAAAGAAGCATACAATTTTGTTAATGTTTCTTTTTTTCCGTTGAACTAATAGGAGAAATATCGGTAATATCGAAATAAAAAAAGAACTAAATTTCAGAAATCGCTTAAATTTTACAATTATTTAGTTTATGTACAGCTTATTCGAAAACAAGAATAAAAATTATAGGTCACCGATGAGTTAAAAAAGATACTTCAATTTTAATGCCAAAAAGTAGCATTTTTGCACCAAAGGGAGATGATTTGGAGCTTTTTCAATGATATCTACATTTTAAAAGTCACCTAGGGCCAACACGAAATAATTTTTTGGAATGATTTTTGAACCATATGATAAAGTAACAACTACTAAAGGTAATTAGTGAAAAAAAATAAATGTTTAATTTTTTTCTGAAAATCTTATACCCGCAAGCCTCATTAAATCACCAAATATGCATAAATTCGAGAGTTTTGTTATTGCCTAAAATTATGTTCGGCAATAGGGTGAATAATCATCATCAGATTTCAGGAAATAAGCTTAATGCCTGAAAATTTCAGGCAATAACTTAATGCCTAGGCGTTAGCTTATTGCATAGGATTTTAGCTTAATGCCTAATTTCACTTATTGCTGCTAACATATATAACAACAACAAAAAAACACTCAAAAGAAAATACAAAAACCATTTTTCTTTTAAAAATAATTTAAGTATGAATACTGTTCGAATAAACAACAGTAGCACTGCCACTGATACTTATTAAAATTAGCATCTGCCTAAAGTACACTTCATTCCAAAATTACGGTTTTTCAACAAAGATGTAGTATTTTGTCCTCTAACCTTTACTTTAATTGATTGAAGGAAAAGAATGATGAGTTTTTGTTGTATTTAATATCTAACAACAGGTATCTCGTTTGAAGGTCGTTTGAAGGATTATTGAATGTTTCACCTACTTGATACTCATATGACGTAAATTATGTACAGATCTTCTTCACGATAAATAAATGCATCTTTCAAAGTTCTTTATTTTTATGATTCAGGTGTACTGACAATGTCCTGTCAATTACTAACAAACGTTTAAGTGCATGCATCTCATGTATCACCATAAATTTCGCTTGTCATGTTTTGGAATTATTGTCAGATTTTCGAAATCCTCTGGTTTTATCAATTTGAATGTCTTAAACAAATTTGTCAATTGACCCCCATTTTTCTTTTTTTAGAAATCTTTTACATGTATAAATATAAGCCATTTGTAAAAGTCTTATAAAATATATCTTATTGATTTTTTAATAGTTTTTGAGAACTTTAACTTGTCAATGATAAAGCTATAAAAAATAAAGAGAGAACATTTTCTCGCCAAAATTTCAATGGCTAATATCTCGAAAACAAGCACATTGACCTCTATATCTTTTTTTTATTTTTTTTAATCCTTAATTAATCCCCGTTATTAAAGCGGTTTATTATGGTCGGGTTTACCTTAAAAGGCCACCAAAAGTGTAATTAAAAAAAAAGGAATTTGTAAACGGTTTAAATCGGAGAGCTCTGACAATTGCTGTAAATTTTTGGCATGCACATTTTTTAATACAGGGGAGAAAGATGCCAAAGGGACAGTCAAACTCATAGATTAGAAATAAACAGACAACGCTATGACTACAAATAAAAAATAAAAACAGACAAACAATAGTATACATGACATAATACTGTAGTATACAAAAACAAAGACTAAGCAACACGAACCCGACCAAAACGTGAGGTGATCTCATGTACACCGGAAGGGTAAGCAAATCCTGCTCCACATGTGGCATCCGTCGTATTTCTCATGTTATTACAAGCCCAGTAAATAGTATAATTCGGTAGGGAACCAATAAAAGATACGAAGTGTTAGAACAGTTGGTTAATTTTCCAATGAATGAAAGTCCGTCACTTTTATTTTTTATGACATGAAAAAACAGGTATGGGTTGCGTTTTCATTGTTACTCAGTATAGATTATTTACCTCTTTTAGGAATTCTGAAAAATTATCTGTATTGTGTTGTACTTTATAGAATTAAAAATGGAAATGGGGAATGTGCCAAAGAGACAACAACCCGACCATAGAAAAAAACAACAGCAGAAGGTCACCAACAGGTCTTCAATGTAGCGAGAAATTCCCGCACCCGGAGGCGTCCTTCAACTGGCCCCTAAACAAATATATACTAGTTCAGTGATAATGAATGCCATACTAATTTCCAAATTGTACACAAGAAACTAAAATTAAAATAATACAAGACTAACAAAGGCCAGAGGCTCCTGATTTGGGACAGGCGCAAAAATGCGGCGGGGTTAAACATGTTTATGAGATCTCAACCCTCCCCCTATACCTTTAGCCAATGTAGAAAAGTAAACGCATAACAATACGCACATCAAATTCTTTGGTTTGATTTCTTTCTCGTGGTTGTCATTTTCTTGGAATGATGGAAAATTGCATTTTCGTTGATATTTTATTTCGCGGGGTGGACAAAATCTGCATACATATTTGTAGAAAATGTTAACATTGATACTTGTGATTCACATGTATCCCAGAATTCCACGAAAAATTTGTATTCAATGAATAATAATGCATCTACACTATAAAAGGGACATTTCGAGCTTTAAAAAAAGCTATTTAGTATGTCAGGCTTATAACCTGCTTACGTCAGACGACTCGTTTTGACTAGAAAAGACCCACCAGAAGCGCTTAAAGCAATTGCAAAAGTCTTAACAAATAAACGGTCAAGAACTTAAAAATAACTTTGTTTTGTACAAGCCTTCTTTGTCCCAATATTTAATAGTGACCAGCTTAACAGTTTTTTTGAAGCGGTAGTAAGGAAACATATTAAGGAAACATAGTATTTGTAGTTTGATGTCACTATTAGAAACATGATATTTGGATTTATTTCTTCTTTTTTTGTGACCAAATTAAGCGGGTCGTACCTCTACGCCTCCTGATCCGTCATTGTTTATAAATATCAAATATCTCAAATAAGGGTATTCACACATTATAGTATATCTCTCAAATTTTTATATTTCAACCAAGGTAAAAGTTCTTTCAAAATATCTAAAAACTGATTGCGGACAAAATACTTTAGTAATGACCAATCAAGAAAATCATAAAATATTAACTTATAATTTAACATGCCATTTCGAAAATTAAGAATAAAACTTTCATTGAATTTAAACACTTAAAGGCTCGTAAAACGAGCTAGAACTTGTTAGAAATATTTGTTTTGTACATACCTGATAATAGCACAAACGTATATGCATCCATCCTGCACATAAGTTAAGAAACCTAATAGTATTTTGATTTATATTAACCTGGGTGTTTGGTTTTAAGAAGCAAACAATCAATCAATAACATCGCAGTATTCGAGATTTCCATTCAAAGAGCTAAATACTCTCAATCAAGCATATCACTATATTTCGCATGCGTTTGACAAAGACCGGAAACAAATCGTTTATAAATATTCATAATTAAGGTTTAAGAAAATCGAGAGGAAATTAGATACAGTTAAAT
Organism: Mytilus edulis; assembly: GCA_019925275.1. NCBI lineage: Eukaryota > Metazoa > Mollusca > Bivalvia > Mytilida > Mytilidae > Mytilus > Mytilus edulis. The sequence continues at coordinate 4,994,173 of CM034359.1, forward strand.
TGTACATTGTATTACGCCGTTTGTTTTATCTGTAACATATTTATCAATCGGTGGATTAAGTAAGATACGCTATAAAGGTAACAAATTGTATTGTTCTGTGTTTTAAATAGATTTAAATTAAGTTGTTTTACTTTAATTTTGTCTTTTTTGTATTTTTTTCCCATCTCCTATTGATGTTGAATGCATGAAAACCTTGAATAAGTTAGAACCAGTCCTAAATTTCCATCCATCTTTTATCTTTTTTTTTAAACAAACAAAATTTGTATAGAGCATTCTTCTTTGTCGCTTGATGTATTCCACTGATGTCTAATTTTAGCGTTTGATCAGGTTTTACGAAGCTATTAGCCTCGAGCTTTACTGAAGATACAAAAGTTGCAATCAAGTGCAGTACGATTGGTAACATTAAAGTTATTGGTATATCCAGATTTACAAATAGTGTGCCCTTGAATTATATATACAAGTACACAAGAAAAGCAAAATAACAGAAATACCGAACTGCAAGTGAAATTAAAAAAGGCAAATTCTTAAAAGTTTTAAAATCAAACACATCTAAGGATGAGGAAAACAAGTGTCATATTCCTGACATGTTACAGGCATTTCCTTATGTAGACAATGGTGAATTGAAACTGGGTCTATAGCTAGTTAAACCTCTATAGGGTATAATAGTTGTGAACTTTCTCATACTAAATAAATAGTAAAAAAGTTGTCAGTATCCATGTAATCTTTTGAGTGGGGGTTTTTGTGTAGAAATCGGCCATCCCAAACCTATGTTGAACGAGTCGATTTTACCTTTTTTTAAAGAATGTTCTGTTGGCGTATTACTATGAGGTATACTTTTCTCGTTATTCAAGTATTGCCGTAATTCAAAGTGATATCTTGTGAACTTTACGGAATGTGATAGGTTCTAGTAGGACTGAAATAAACGAAAAAAGAATATTCTCGTCGTTGACTGATGAAAACGTTTATTCCATTATGTAAAATCTTACACTCAACGGATTTGTTTGACTTGTTTTGGTTTTTTATTGGTGATTAGAGGACAATTATCAGGGCTATTTACATAATATGCATTATAAGATAGTACACTTTTAAAGAGTTGTAAACAGTGTATTGATTACTGTTCAAACTCCTAGCTATACATAAAAAGGCAACAGTGAATTACTGATGTTTTAATCTTATAAATCAGTTAAGGAAATCAATTTTAAGTGTGTGCCAACAAGGTATGCGTCTTCTGTCATGCATACAATTGAGAATGGCAATGGGGTATGCGTAAAAAGACAAAAAAACAGCAGAAAACATTCCAAAGCCATCAATGGGTCTTCTTCAACACAGCCAGCAAATACCGCGTAAATGTATCTACTAAAATGCAAATCAGCAATCAGTCAGAAATGTGTATCTGATGTACGACCCAATTGATAAATAATTCACAAATCAGACGACATTTCTGTGTCTTTTTGGAAAGGAATAAGTTGGGCATGGATCAAACGTGGACATTTTAAGATTTTTTTTCTTTTCTACGGGTTTTTGTTTAGAAAAAAAACCAAAAGATTTAAAAATATAGGGCCAGTAATGATAAGTTGAAAGACCAAATGTGTGTACCTCTATACATGTTTACCTTTAAAAGTATGGTTTCAATGTATGGTTTTAACTGTACAACAATGTACTTGTGAGTAATTTTTGTAAAATAACATTTCATGTATGATTCATAAAACAAATCGTGTTCAACAATGGAGAGGCATTTCCAAAATAAATTCTTATTTTTAATAACGTGCAACATTCAAGAAAGCAAGTTACCATGACATAGTGCACAGGGAAAACAACGAAAGGATTGTAGTATAAATATAATTGTAAAAGAACATCTTTTTGAATGTGTCGTGTTGCACTATTTGATTTGATGAAGAGGTCTGTCGTCAATTTTATGGTCGATAGGTTGACACGTATGTTTTGGATTTGACAGTGAGTCGCAAGTAGTTATTTTCCTGAATTCGGCAATTTTTTTTGTCAGCTCAACTAAATTTGACACTGTTAAATTAAGAGATAACTGTATTGTATTTGAAGCTTTAAGGACTTCCATCGGTAGTTGTACTGTTGCAAATTTAGTTTACCTGGCGACGCGTAGCGGAGACAGGTAAACGGGTATTTGCGACAGTAAAACTACCGATGGTCGTCCGCAAAGCTTCAAATTCAGTACAGTTATCTCTATTCTAATGCAAAACAAGTTCATACTTAAATTTCAATCATTATTTCAGTGTAAAATCCTCTTTAAAGAAAATTCCGCGAAAAGATGTTATCTTCTTTTGTCCCTGCACCGGGCGTTTTCTGGCTTCTGTGCCGCTTCAGAATGTAATAAAATCTGATTAAAAGAAGATTTGTAGGTGCAACATGTGAGTTGTTTGGCTTATCATTGTATAAATAACTTCCAGCGATTCAAAATGTCGGCTTCCTTAGTTACAGACAAGGAGATAGAGAATTTTACGCTAATTGTCATCCAATCAAAACCATTGATACACATAATTGCATTAGAATATCGAATTGGCGGCGGTAACTTTTTAAATACGGTACTGTGACTAGAGGTTAATGTCAAAATATATTATTTCACTGCATATTGATTTTCATAGCGAAATCAACATTTAATTGGTTGATACTTTCACACGTGACGTCGAACAAAACTTCATATTTTCCTCTGAAAAGTCGGGACTAAATCGTGCGACGTTACGCGCGGTTTATGTACATAACGTCTTGAACTTCTTATTTTCTAAAAAAGTTTAGCAAATATCATTATCGTGTTCACATTTAATTCAGACGTTAAAATAAAAAGACATATTAAATAATTTTGAATGTTTATTCGTACTGTTTATCAATATGTATGTCGTGTTTAGTAATGAAAACAAGCGGATAAGAAAACATGCCGGTATGCAAACAAATATTTGAAGTTAAGATAGTATACAAATCTTAGACAGTGGAATAATACATTCAATTCCCTTGGCATCGGGAGATATGAAGATTTGTTCACCCTCGAAATATCATATTTCCCTCGGACAGAGCCCTCGTAATATATGAATATTATTGGGTGAATAAATCTTCATATCTCCCTCAGGCACGGGAAATAAAGGTATATAGTTATATGCAGAGACCACATTTACTGACGTTTGAAATTAAGCCATCTATCCCCACGACGAAATATAATGACCTGTTCCTTTACAAGTATTAATTTGTTTAGAATTATCAAAAGTTAAGAGTATGCTCTTTTATTTCTATTATTAAATTTAAATTTGTTTCTTCTGGTTTGACCTTTATACTCAAGATAACAAACAAATGTGTATATCTTCTCTTTTCTGGTTTAATTTGTTCAAGAATTCCATAACAATTTGTTCTTTAATTAGTACATGTAGTTTCAAAACGCAACAACGTGAAAAAAAACAAGAAAAATAGACCTTAAAATTCTTTAATCATTAAGCTTTATCGGTTCAATCTGAGTTAATTGTTATACTAATCTTAGATTCAATATAATGCATAGACATTATATAACATGTTATTCAATTCAATTGAAAGTATTTTATTGTTCAAATGTCAAATATACATTAAACAAAGGATTTGAACAAAGTCAAAATCTTTCGGAATCATTTCCCGTACAAGATTAATCAAATAACTTTAAAGTATATATATATATATAATATAGTCTAAGATATCTTTTTTTATATAATTTATGAATTAGTCATTATTGCAATAAGTCAGTGGAGGCAACCCCCTTTCTTGAATAATGCTTTTAGAGAAATACAATTATTATATATATATGTCTCTGAAGCTTTATATGATTAATGATTTTAAATGAACCCTTGCCGATTAGCTACTTCAAATAAAAATCTTAAATGTATCTCCCATCAATAACTAACGGGCTAGAGGGATAGACCTATTGGCTAAATAAATAATTTG
>CM034359.1:4998202-5120258 GCA_019925275.1 Mytilus edulis
ACCAATATTATAACGTTAAAAAGAAGACGTACAGGTGTGCTTGCAAAACAAACAACTATCCACATGAGAACAAATGAAAGATATAAATAAACTTTAGATAGGTCATCATACGGCCTTTAACAATGAGTAAAACCAATGCCGTATAGTCAGTTATAAATTATTTTCCATTTGACTTCTATATATTTGCAGAAAAAATTCTTAAAAATTCATTTTTATAAATTAATAATTTTTTCCTTGATGTATGTTAATATATGGTATATACGAACTCTGACTATTAATTTCATAATTTTTGGTCAATAATTAAAAAAGTTTCCCATTAGGTCCCTATGTTAATTTTATTTTTTGAAGTGTTGATTACCTGATGGAGTAAGTATAAGTAGTGTAACGGCCTTCCAAACAAAACAAACACAATATACATGTGCTTTTAATGTTTGTTTATTTGTACCATGTGACTTTGCATATTTAAATATTAAGATGACCTCTACTGACCATTAACAAAATTTCATGTCATGTGATTGTAATAATTGTTCTAATTTTTCAGTAATACATCAATTTCTTTCGCTAAAATCTAAATATTGTTACATACACGAGCAAATCGTACACGTTGAGATATATAAACACCGAAAGGTGGTGATAAGGGAACGTCACCATTTAAAAATTGATAATTAACGATAGGAAACAGTGGCGTAGCCAGGGTTAAAATGATGTGGATGCGAAATGTTTTTTAGGACCTTTTATGCACTTTTTTTAGACGTTTTTCCTGTATACATGTGTACTCCCCCTACAATCCGACAATGGCTAGATTTTTGTTTAATTTCAAAATACCCATCAATATATAAGTTTCTAACAGAATTTTGTTGTTTTCTCGTAACTACCATCATTAGATACAGAAATATGTGATGTTAAAGTTTCACATCCAATTGAAATATGAAATCTCAAAATGGACCCATTACAAAGGCCCTTTTGTATATGGAACTTCGAAATATAGGCTCTGAAGTGATACCCCCTTTTCCCGTAATTTGAGCCTCCACATGGAATTTTTTTATTACTTGTCTTAACGCGTTGCAGGGGACAGAAATTTCGGGCGTCCGTCATGTGTTGCCAGATTTTTGTGAAATTTATATCATTAGCAATGTCTTTGAAACTTGCGAAAATAAGTCCTGATCAAATAATTTAACCAACTATGCCCCCTTTGAAATATAAATCATAATTGATAAACCATTGCATTTGGCCTAAAGCTTTTATTTCTCTTTAGATATTAAATTAAAAAAAAGTAAGAAAAAAAAATAGTAACTGACCTTGTATATAAGAATAGATAAATATGTGCACTAAGGGGACTTTTGAACTCTTTTTTTGAAAATAAAATTAATATTGTACCATTGTATCATTAGCCCAGAAATTATCACACTCCATAATAAATATAAGTCGTATTTATTGTCACAGGAAACGATATCAGACAATGATGTGTGTGTTGTTTACTAGTAACGTTGCTATTTCATCGCTCCGCTTGGTTCAATCTCAGACCAAACATGTCTGCAGGTCTACGTATTATCATCCTCTGCGCTTGCCGTTACCGACGACGCGCTAAGACGTAGCCTTTTTATCCATCTTGTTAACATAAACTATAAATGATCTTAAAGGAAAGGCCACGTATACTGCTTTGGAAATGATTGCACGATGTTCACATATCCTCACCCTTACATTCAGACACAACATATGCAATTATATATATATATATTTTTTTTTGTCAAAATGATGTGGATGCTTGAGCATCTGAGCATACATGCAAGCTACGCCACTGGGAAACGAAAAATCATCTCTTTTCACATAAATTTTAGTATTAACTCTACTTTATTTGTCCTTTGAATTTGTATGATTTGAGTGCCATTGGTAAGTCATATGTAGAGTCCACGCGCGTCCAGTGTCGACAATACTTGTCTGTAAGTATCATTTTGGTATGATGTACCAAAATGAAACAGGAATGCATATTCTTGAATGACATTTAGATTTTAAGGATATCTTTAGAATAACTGAGATATCACTATAATAATCACTTTTAATTACTAGATATTTTAGTCATTAAGCCGAATCACTCACACACAAAAATTGACCGTCATACATTTATGTTTAACTCTTTTAAATCATTTAGTCACTTGTTAATACAGTTGTAAGTTTTCCTTTTCTTTCAATTGTACTTTCGACATTTGATTAATATTTAAGAAACGTCATACAAGGCACAATTCCCACTCAATTTATCTCAAAGTAATAATGTATTTATATGTTTGTCATAACAAATTGCATGTGGTTGACTTAAACATTTACCTTCTGACAGTAATGTATTGCAGTCTTTGCCACTATTGCCTATAACTGTTAGATTATTTGACCAGTGACCTACGACAAATACGTTCTGATTAAGGTCTATTGCTATGCCAGTCGCGTGTATGATTACTCTATCCCTAAATTGCCACAAATCTTGTCCATTCATATTACTACAATGCACTAAATTTGTATTTCTATTAGTATAGAAAAGTTTGTCTTCGAAAACTGCAATGTAAGTTGCGTGCTCTATAACCAAGACGATCTGCTTCCAACCTGATAAATCCAGAACAAAAATCTTATCTTTTCCTACAACGTAAAGTTTCTCATGATGGTGTTTTATACCAAAAACAGTCTTCTTGTGGACGAAAGGTCTGTAGAACACGGAAATCATGACTATCCAGTGTTTCAATAAATTGTTTATATCCATAGGTAACGGCAATGCGATCACAATCTATCACTGTGATATCGTATGGGAAGACGTAACACGAACTCTAGACACTTGATTATCATCATCAACTCTGTTGTATTCAATGAAATAAAGTGTTTCTGTAAAGTAGTTTGCTACTAAAAAGCTATCTTTTGACAAAATGACGCAACCCGTTGAATGCGTGTCCTCGCATTTTTTCACATTCAACTTCTTTAGTAATTCAAGCTGAACAGAAAATAAACAAAGTGATTAGAATACTTTTTTTAGGCAATGTCTGATGATTCGGCTGCAAGAAAAATCACAATGAACCACATAAAATCAGGCCAAAGCAAGACTCATATACCAAGGACAATTCAGAATGATATTAAGGTGATACCTAACACTACATGGAGATAACTCTGTTAAATCACCTAAACGTTTAAATTACGTTGTGTTTGTAAGGGGATATTAAGCTTCTCAATGATCAAAATAAGTGTTTGTCAAACTGCTATGTAACCAGTGTATTTTTTCTGATAAAACGGTTGGTTAAAATTTTTTAAATTTTTTATATTTTTGTCAAATAGTCAAGGTGAATACTTTGTCAAAATTTTAAGGAAATTAAACGAGCCAAATTAATTTTAGTGAAGGTATTGGGTACCACCTTAAAATCAGATCAAACCAAAACTGAACCTCAAAGAAATCAAAGAGTGCAGACATCTTTATCGAAGACGAAAGAAGCAACAAAAAAAGAAAATAGGTACACACAAAAACTATAAACTGATAATAGAGTGTAAAGTATATGACCCGATACCTGATAATAAGATTTAACAAGTAACTGAAGACATTCCGAGACCTACGAACAGGTCAAGCAAAATACATATTATCAGCTTGGGATAGAGCAATTCAACATATTCTCAACAAATGCAGACCTATACACTTCATATTTCTATCTTTTTTATTTTTTTTCAATACTATGTTTCTGTTTTTCTAAGCTTTTTTTATTTCGTGCTGTTGTTTTTGTTTTCCTTCTATTTCTTTTATTGCCGTTTGAGTTAATTTACTCCATGTATAACTTTTGCATGTTAAATTATTTTATTTCCAACTTTGCACCTTTGTTCATTGGGTTTACGTATCTATCTGTCAGAAGCGATTAACATTTGTTGTTTACAATAGATATAGAAAATGGTATGAATGCACCCGCCAGTAAAATATATAATTTATGAAATATAATAAAAATTTTCATTGTTTTGATACTTCTGTTTTAATTATTCAGAAGTTGATTTATCTATTAAATCTGACCTGTCTGCATTGGCCCTTTTCCGAATCGTAATCTTTCTAAATTTTCTACAACAATTTTAGTACAAATAAAACAACAAAATACACATATTTTGTTTAAGAAAAAGTTTCAATCATACTTTGTATATAAAAATCTCTGAGAGATTTGAATGACGGCATATTTGTTCTGCATAAAATAATAAAAACAGGTAGAAAAGGTTGACAAATTTCTAGAAAAATGGATTTAAATTAAATTTATTCGTACTTCAGGCAAATGTATTTATAAATAGGAAGCGATATATAACTGATCTTATTATACTTTCGATTATGAGGCATTTAGCAATACTAATGATTTACTTTAATAGTTGACGTTTACAGGGCTGTTAATTGGGGTTCCTGGCTCTACTATTTTCACAGTTTATCAAAATATTTGAAATCAGGATCCATGGAGCCTCTAATTTTGCTTGTGATTTTATTTCAAAATTGAATAGATACATTTAGTCTTAGTAGATATAATCTAGGTGATTGATTCAGGATACATGTAGTTAAAGTCTATAATTTTGTTTTTATATTTTAATTTCAAAATTGAAAAGACGCATCACTGGTTTCTCTTGTACCGCCTACGAATGAAAGAAAAGGGATCCTCGTCAACCCTCCAGAACGACCAGTCACAAAGGAAGATACATTCAATTTGCAGTTAAAGTTTTTAAACATTTATTAGATTCATAAACTATCCTGGATTTTTACCAAACTTGGACAGAAGCTTCTTACATTCAAAAGATAGTATCAAGAGGAATATTTTTATTGATTTATTTCCTCATTTTTGTTGAGCCTGATATTAACAGAAAAAATAGGCGAGACTGGGTTCCGCGGAACCCTTACGATTTTTTTTCTATTACTTCTTTTCTAATGCAATAGGTCAACTATATTTGGTGCATGGAGAAATTTTATAATGAAGATGTCAATCCCACAGGTTTTATTTGACCTTGACCTCATTTTCACAGTTCATTGCTCAGTGTTAAGTTTTTGTGTTTTGGTCTGTTTTTCTTTAACTATGACTATAGGTTAACTATATATAGTGTATTGAAAGATTGTAAGGTATACATGTATTTCTTGTTTGGTTTTTATGACCTTGACCTCATTTTCTTGGAACATGTTAAGTTTCTGTGATAGTTGTAGTAAAGCTATGTATTTAGGACTATCAACATAATATCAATGGTTATTATAGAAGGCGAGACATTTCAGCGTGTGCACTCTGGTTTACTTTTTCTCAGATATTCAGAAATCCTCAGGTTTTATCCATGCCATGTTGTGCCATTAAAAATTTTGCTTAATAATATAATATCTTTTTTTGTCATATAAGTAACATTATACTTGTGACATAAACAAAAGTAACAACAACAATAAAATAACTGAGTTGAACACACACATATCTATATATATATATACACGTAAAACTAACTAAGAGTCCCCTGTCCTCAGCTCTAAAGACTGTTTTATAAAGGAACCTGTTTTTTTTCACTTGGTTTTTATTAGAAGGATTTAGTAGGACTACTAGTTTTTGAGTATCAGATAGGTTTGGAAACATAGGATTATCTATCGCCATGTCTTTAGAAAGTGATTTTCATCTTCTAAGGTTTTACAAGTTGGACATATTCTATTGTCTCGAGGTATTTTTAGATATCTGCCCTTCTCAATGAGGAAATTATGGTCACTAATTCTATTTTTTTGTAAATAAACGTCTAGTTTCAAAATTTTGATATTTTAGATAAAATTCTTGGTCTTGTTTGACTTTTTAATACATATTGTTTCAATTAAAATCAAAATCTTATAAAATCCTTGTTATATTTTCATATTTTAAAAAAGAAAAAGGTAACAATATTCATGTTAAATGTATAAAAAATCAAATTCTCACCAAATTTTCAATGGCTTATATTTCAAAAAAAGGACCTTTGATTCCCCACCCTTTTTAAGTTGTATAATGTCAATTTACGAGAAAGGCATGATTCATTAAAAATGTAAAGTAGACCCAGGGAAGGCACTTTGAAATCTCAACTATGTGTTGGTGTCAAATACAGTGAAGATATAGAAAACACATTTTGATAATGCTTGCTCCATGTACCATGATGTATGTATAAACGGAAGAAACCCTAAATTTACTTTCTGATTTATTTTCTAGATATTAGATGCTCCATTTCCTAACAGCATGGTTGTACCCAAGTCCTGTGAGTCTGGCTGAGTATAAATCTGTTGATGATATGGCCAGATAAAGCCATTGTTGAAGAAACTGAAATACCTACCATCAACTTACTTGAGTCATTAGGCTATGTGGGCATCAAGTTTCCCCCTTGACCATCCCACATCCCATCGTTCCATATATCCGTCCAATTTTCTTTTGTCTGAAGATTGAGTGAGGGAATTCCTGTCCTCAGACACATTCTTATTTTATTTTGTTTAATTCTTGATTAGGATATTCTATCTTAAATAGTGGCTGCACTTTATTAAAGTCTGGAGGGAACTTGATTATTTATTTGTGTAATTTGTCTTTGAATTAGCTTCCAGTTACTGTCCTTACCAAATGGTGCTAACAAGTTGCACATAAGATGCTTACATAAGATCTAACATTAGAAACTAACATGATTGCACACCAGGTTTTTAACATGCAAATTAGGTGAGCATTTTGTGAGCAAAAAAATCCACATATGAAACTAACCTAATTGCACGTTAAAAACTTCACTTGCAAATGCTCATATGAGCTTGTATTTCACGTACATGTGCATTTTATCAGATTGTGCATATGAGCAGCTGCTCATTTTTTGCACATGTGCAAATTAGTTGACCCTATATTTGTTTTGTAATTATCTCCAGATGCATCTTCGCTAGCCAAGGGTTACTATCCACTCCCGCTCTGTGGAGAGAGCCGGAGTGGATCGTAACCCTTGGCTAGCGAAGATGTAATTAGGTCGTTAGTCTTCTCGTTTGAATTGTTTCAAATTTCTTATTAATCAGGAAAACATACACCAGCTATAAGAACACCATCAGGACATTTACATGAAGTGACAAGAAATAATAATCATAACCTTTAACCCATGTATATTATGCTTTAATATAAAAGTTGATTAAAAAGAGAAAAATGTGTCAACTATCAGCTGTTTGTGGTTGTTTGATTTTCATTGCAGTCCATATTTGGAAAGTAATTGTGACATTCACCAATACGTCGGACAATCTGTATATATCTCTGTATGGTACACGGATACATTTAATACCTGAAATATATATAAACAGTCTCTTAATTGTTTACAAATCTATACATTTAATATGACAAATACTGAGATTAAATAATCTGAATAAATCTGAATTTTCATTTTAAAGAATAAATTTACAAGCACAAATTATTTTTGCTTGATTCTTATTTGCTTTTAAAATTGGCATTTTATGGGGATATAACTCTTCGTTTTGGCAAAGTATAAACGAATTCTATCATTTTTAATGTTTACTTCTATACCACCTTAAGATAAAATATATTGAAGGAATCTACATATAATTTTGCTATTTTGTATTTTAGCCGGGAAAAACGTGCAGCACCCTATCTTTTCTTTTGATATTCTCTTTTATCTTCTTGTATTTCATCTTACAATTCTATCATTTAGTTAAGTGTTTAAAGGGAAATCACACTATTGTTTATACGCATCGCTCTCGGCGCCGCTATAGTGTCGTAACCGTATTATGACGTCGCCGTTTTCGAGTCCGCCGATTTCTAAAATGGCGGCCCGCTCGAATGGACGTTTCACGAAAGCAGGAGAATGCAAACGACGTATTGATTTAAGTGTAAAAATGAAAATGCTATACGAAACGGACAATTTGTTTGAAGCTGAAATCAATGAACCAAGACAGTTAGACTCGTGTATCTGGATACCGGGAGAGAGGCTCGTTTTTTAACCATATGAAATGGACAAACAGCTAAAAGCAGGTTGTGTAGACTGTGAATTGCCACTTCAGTTTACAAACGTAACCGAAGAAACAAAGTGTGGTCTAGGGTGCATTCTGTATGTGGCATGTTCTTGTGGTGTGATAAATAAACTTTACTCCGGAAAGGTCCATTATGATGTAAAAAAACAGAAGACAAGACCAATATTTGATGTAAATTCGAAAGCAGCAGTAGGTAAGATAAATCGGTAAACAAAATGAGTGATTCAAGTTTTTAAAAAAATGTTAATACTTTTCCTTAACTCTTCACAAAACAAATGAAAACGTTGTCTTATTGGCACTACTGCCACATCTTCTTATTTCTAATAAGGAAAGAAGAGAAATATCAGAATAAAAAGCTCAACAAAAATGCAACTACTACTTGAACTGGCTGTTCCTTTGTCCAAACAAACAGTTTATTTATAAATAACATACTGCATGTATATATTAATGATACTATAAAAAAAATGACCATCAAAATATTGTTCTATGAATAACATAGTTTTTTTTCAACTATTCCCCAAATATTACATTGTCAAAAGCTGTCACATTTACCAGTACATTTTGAATTCGTACGTTGTGCAATATGACGTCATATTTATCATTATGACTTACCGCATCAACCCATCCACCGTATCGCTACAAAGGGAAAGCAGGTGCTTCTTACCTTTTTGTGTATTGGACTGTATAGCATAAATTAATGTACAAATTAAAACAAAGAACATTTTGTAATTGATAAAATAACAATGTCAGAGCATACCAATAACAAAATTTAAGATTACATGTAATGACAATGATATATTTGTTTGTTCAATGAACAGATTGTATAACCATGTCATTTAAACGATACTACTACAGATTTTATATATTTTTTGAATGCAAACATAAACAATATTATTTGAGATGACCTTAACGTACATTCTTCAATTTTTCATTACAAATTCATTACAAATTCGATTGCGCCACGGCATTTTTAAATGAAAAATGAAGAAGTTTTACAAATAACTGAAACAAATTTGCTGCATTACGGCTATTGTACACATTTTACTGAGGGGGGATAGGACCTTTATCGGGACTCTGGAATCGGGTGTTTTTAAGCTTGGGATTTCGGGATCCGGGATTTTTTTTTTTCGAATTTAGGATGTCGGGAATTAGATTTATATAAACCCGAGACCTCGGGACTTCAGGTTTTTAAGCTCGGGATTTCGGGATCAGGACACTCCTACCACCCTCTACACTTTTTAAAATGAATAAACAATGTGACCTCCGACGCGTAAGCTGAGGATTAATACTTCAATGGCAGGTGTCCTGGTGACCGTCGATTTTCATTGGATTGGGTTGTGTGAAGAAGACGGCGATTTTCGGAGTGAGACTTTTATTGTTTTCCAGCATAGGACCGAGCCCAATATTTTCATGTGGTTTCCTTTAGTTGACATTAGCATATCGCCCTTCTGATTTTTTCGATGTTTTTCTACTTCCAAGGGAGCTACCATTTAAATTTTATGTGGTAGCTATGATGAAAAATTTTGCCCTGCATTTTTTTTTTATTTGGAATCTCTGTCCTGCCTTTTTATTTTGAACTTCATTCGGTCCAACCTTTTTTTTTATCATTGTAACCTGATTTGTTTTACAAAAAAAAATCATTCTGCCTTTGTGTTTGCCAAGTTGCTCGTCCGGCCAATTTATTTACTCAAAACTTCTGCCCTGCCTATTTTTTCAAACTTCATTCCAAAAATCAAAATGGTAGCTCCCTAAGAGATCTCAGTAAAAGAGCGTAAAAATCGTTCAAAAGATAAAAAAAAAACGTTCAGGTTTCAGGGGGGGGGGGGGGCGCGCCCCCCTCTTTTTCATGGGAAAAAAATGGTTGATTATATAGGGAATCACTGAGGCATGACTAGAGCGGCCCCCTTTAGGTCAGTCAGCGGACCCCTCATATGAAAAGTTCTGGATCCGCCACTGATTTTTGTACTTTATTAACTAAAACTGACTAAATATTGGAAAGACGTTGTCTAGTAGATGTTGGTACTAATTGCTATCTGAGTTATCCGATGATGCGGTTCACTATTTATTTAACGCGCAGAGCGATACATTTCTTTCAGTGTTTACCTCCTCCATTTTTGAATAGAATATGTGAAATATTTGATTTCCCCGGACATTTAAAACACGTTTTCCTCTGTTCACTGCTTCTACTTTCTTAAAAACAAGAGTGCACACGTTGAAATGTCTTGCCTTCTTTACTAATCATTTACATTATGTTGATAGTGTTTAATTAAAATCTTTACAGCAACTATCACATAAACTTAACATGATCAAAGAAAATGAGGTCACGGTCATATAAACCAAACAAGAAATGCATGTACACCTTATGATCATTCAATACACTAAATATAGTTGACCTATTGATAATAGTTTCTGAGAAACAGACTAAGACATCTTAAAATATTTCGATACATCAAATATAGTTGATGTTTTGCATATAGTATTACATAAACAGATCAAAACTCAAAAACTCAACTTTAACCATTGAACAATGAAAATGAGGTCAATGTCCGATGTCACCTACCAGCTAGACGCGTACATCTTACAATAATTCAATACACCAAATATAGTAGACCTATTGCATACAGTATAAGTAAAAACAGACCAAAACACAAAAACTTAACTTTAACCACTGATGAAAATGAGGTAAAGGTCAGATGGCAAATGCCAGTTGGACATGTACACCTTACAGTCCTTTCAGACATCAAATATACTAAGCCATTGCTTATAGTATCTGAGATATGGACTAGACCACCAAAATTTAACCCTGGTTCACTGATCCATGAAATGAGGTCGATGTTAAGTGAAAATTGTCTGATGGGCATGCTGACCTTGCAAGGTACTCACATACCAAATATAGTTTAAAACTAGTCACTTAACCATGAAAATGAGGTCAAGGACAATGGACATGTGACAGACGGAAACTTCGTAACATAATACATTGATTTGCAAAGTATGAATCATCCAGGTCTTCCACCTTCTAAAATGTAAATATTTTAAGAAGTTATCTATCGCCGCCGCCGCCGGATTAGTATTCCTATGTCGAGCTTTCTGCGACAAAAGTCGTCGACTCGACAAACACATATTCGTTGTCCGGTTTTTCATTCTAAAAAAGAAACACGCGTCTGTATACCTAATTTTCCCCGAGAACAATATTTCCTTCTTTGGGTGAATAGTTTTAAATACATCCCAATAAGGGGCGTTTTCCAAATCGGCCCAGGTATCATCCCAAAAAAATATATATCAACCCTCGAATAAGTCTCGAGTTGATATTGGTCGAGGGATGATATCCGAAATGATTTGGAAATGGACATGCATTAAACTTTAATAATCTTATCATATACTAACGACGCACTAAAGCAACCATATTCTGATTTTTAAGTTTTTAAGTTATTGATAGTTCGCTCCCACTCATTACACTCACACATATATATATAATATATATTAATCTAGAATAGCAATGCAAGTATGATGCACATCAAATTTAAAGTATATCTAAGACTCGATAATTACTTTTATAGCTATGTATGACACTGGTCTTGGACCTGCAGAAGTCAACAGATATTTAGCTAATTTAAATATAAATGGGATGTCACAATCTGCTTTCAAGAAAAGAGAAAAAGAAGTGTACGAGCCTATAAGAAAAGTTGCACAAAATTCACTAGATAATTCTTTAGAGAAGGAGAAGAGCAAATCTCCAGTAATAGAAGATAGGTATGTACATGTATCAATTTTACAACCACATGCAGTCAAACACCAAACTAAGTAACGACATAAACGTTACCAATTTCAATGCACAAGATGCGGATTTTAACAAGTGGTTTCTCGTCAGTAATGCTCGCCGAGATCAAAATATGTGAAAACAGAAACTTTTACAACTGTTGACGGGAAAATCAAATACTAAATAACATTAAGTATAGCTTAATCCGAATAAGGATAAATACTCAAACTTTCAAATGTGTTAAAACTCAAGAATATTATCAGTGCTCATTCGTTCTTATTTTGCACATTGATTTACTCAAGTGGGCTAAGAATCCAGCGCCCACTCGTTCATCTTTGCATTCAACTGTCCTTTTCATTGGCACAAATGTACTCGGCATAGTGAATAATTTGGGTTTGTTTAAAGCTTACTAATCTGTGTGAGACAGGGTTCCGCGTTGAATGCCTTACCTTGGACTATATAATTGCTTACATCGACGGCATTAATTTCTGTCTGTGAGATGAATGGAGATATGTCTCATTGGCAATCATACCACATCTTCTTAGTTTATTAAAGACAAATGTATTACAGTTTGCTTTTCTTTTAAAGTCCAAGTTAGATCAAATAAAAAAAAAAACGGAAACGTTATGATAATCATGGGACAGGGTGTTTTTTTTTTTTTTTTTTTTTAAATAATGTTTTTTCCGATAATGAGTTTTCCAATTATTTGTAGGGAAAACGGTGAAGATGTTAGTCTGGTAACTGTCAAGTATGATATGGGGTGGCAAAAAAGAGGCTCTGGTAGAAAATACGACTCCAAATCAGGCGTTGGAACTATGATCGGCGACCAAACAGGAAAGGTTGTAGGAAGGGGCATTCGGTCTAGCGATTGTAGAGTTTGTACCTTTTGGGAGGCAAAAAATGTTGAGCCACAGGAACACAAATGCACCCGCAATTGGTTTGGTTCTGCAAAGGGAATGGAACCAGACGTCGGTGCAAGGCAAATAGAGGACATTGAAACAAAAAATTGTCAGGTTTCGACTGTTATTATGGATGACGACACTACAACTATGGCACGCATAAGACGAACAGTCCAACATCCTATACAGAAATTAAGTGATACGAATCATATCAAATCACAATTTAACAACAAATTATGGAACTTAAAGAATACCTTTAAAAATGATTTGACTAAACCTGCAATAACTCATCTAAATAGGTGTTTTTCTTACGCTCTCTATTCCAACAAAAATGATCAGGAATCCATGGGTAATGACTTACAAGCTATTGTACCTCATCTTTATAAAGAACATGATCTCTGCAATCAGAAATGGTGTTCATACAAAATAAATCCTAATAAGTACAAACCCACTGTATCTCTTAATAGCCTCCCTCTTCGCCAAAAACTTGCTGAAATCATTGGGGAATACACCTCCGGTGACAATATTGAGAAAATATCCCCCTGTGCATCAACAAAAGAGGTAGAATCTTTTCACAGCATGCTAGCCAACAAAGCACCAAAGGCGAAACATTTATGCTCGTCATTAAGTTTAGAATGTCGGGTTGACTGCACTGTTGCCCAAAAAAATATATCGTATGGTTATATATCACAGGTATACGAAGAGTGTGGTCTTTCACCAGGTAAAATAACAGAAAAATCGTCAGAAAAACTTACGGATAAAAGAAAGTACCAAAATGATTACAAGAATTCAGCAGTTAATAAACGGAGAAAATTATTTCGAAAACAGATAATAAAAGAGAAGGAAACAGTAGTGAAGATAAGGGAAGGTGACACGTACAAAAAATCTATTGATTTAGAACACCCGACCCTAATAGACATTGATTTTATATCTGATCCCGTTACAACCCCTTTGTTAGACACATTTGATGTCAAAATTGATAATATGTCAGTTGTTTACTTTGACTTAGAAACAACATCACTAGCCAATGATTGTGATATCATTCAAATTTCAGCTATTGAAAAGTCTTCGGAATTTAATCAGTACATTACTCCATCACAGTGTATAAGTAGACAGGCGTCATCGGTTACAGGACTATCAGTGTGGAACAACATACTTGTACATTATGGTCAGCGAGTTGATCAATGCATTCCACACATACTTGTACATTATGGTCAGCGAGTTGATCAATGCATTCCACACATACTTGTACATTATGGTCAGCGAGTTGATCAATTCATTCCACAAAAAGCATTTCAAAATTTTATATGCTGGCTAGAGAAATTTCCCTCTCAGATTATTTTAGTTGGACATAATTGCCGTCGTTTCGATGCCCCAAGACTAATGAGATCCCTGTCTCAATATAATTTAAGCACATCATTTCAAAAGAAAGTAATCGGCTTTATGGATACACTATCTTTTTTCAGCAACAAGTATCCCCATCTGAAGTGCCACAAGCAGGAATTTTTGGCTGAAAATTTATTACAAAAACAATACCAGGCATAAATGCTTTTGAGGATGTTAGAATCTTACAATCTATTCTTAACCATGCACAACCATCAGAAACAGAGATTTCAGAAAATTCTTTTAGTACAGAATCCCTAATCAGAAATATTGTTTCTGTCAAACAGACAAACCAAAGATATTTAACACTGCAAGGGCTTGTGGATAAAAAAATCATAACAAAATGTATGGCAAAAAAAATAGCCGAGAGTGGTCTTGATATGGCTCAACTGTTAGCAGCGTATCGTCGCGATGCGGTATGTGGGATTCAGCGAATATTTTCTGAGAAAAAAAAATGACAATAGACCAAGAGTAACAGCATGCAAGCGTATAGCTTCCGGAATCTGTAGTTTTCTGTCCAACGGAGAGAAGTAAATAAGGACGATCAGTTTAGACTGTCAGTTTTCTCACATCACATGAAACGTCAATACTTTAGTCTTCTATATATACAACATGTATGAATAATTCATCAAAAATTTAATTGCATATTATTATTTATTCGGCTCAACCTGTCGATTTAGTGAAAAGCAGTGTCATAATTCATTTTTCGATATGTTCTAGTTCTGAATATGCATTTAACTTGCAACTGGTATTTCTTCAAACTGCATGTCAATTAGATAAAGGTTGTCCTAACTAGTATCGTGTCGACAGGGGACCGTACGACCTTCAACAACAACAAAAATATTTGGCTTTACAAGTCTCCAACAAGACAAATATTCAACACACAACACACATACATTTATGTAGAGGAATCTGATGTGCAGTGGTTGTCATTTGTTGATGTGGTTGTTTCTCGTTCTCGTTTTTCATATAGAGTAGACGGTGGTTTTTCTGTTTGAATGATTTTACATTAGTCGTTTTTGGAGTCCTTTATAGCTTGCTATAGGTGTTAGCCAAGGCTCCGTGTTGAAGACCGTACTTTGATCTATAATTGTTTACTTTTATAAATTGTGGCTTGAACGGAGAGTTGTCACATTCAGTGGCACTGATACCACATCTTCTTATATTTACTTACAGAGTACTGCTAAACTGTAACATTTAGGTCCGTCTTATGACAGGGTATTCAATCCATATATATATATATATATACTTTTATTTTTAGTGCAACCTGATATAACATTTTTACATACATTAATACAAAGTCAATCAGCCAGCCTTCAAAGTCTTACGAAGCACTGTCATTTAATATCTATAATTTACGCTAATATTGAAAATATGAAATTTATACTTCAAGGACATTTTAAAACAAGATTATTTAAATATCACAATGAGAAAGTAACTGAGTTCTGATTTTTGAAATATTGAATATATAGTTTGACATTAGTTTACAGTTTGTAGTTAGTAATTTAATGAGTATTTCGTAAATGTGTTTGCGTTAATATTCATGTACTTTTTGCCTCTGAAAGTTTATAAAAAAACAAGAAAAGAACAAAAAATAAACCAAAAATAGTTAAGATAAAATTGAGAATGGAAATGGGGAATGTGTCAAAGAGACAACAACCCGACCAAATAAAAAACAACAGCAGAGGGTCACCAACAGGTCTTCAATGTAGCGAGAAATTCCCGCACCCGGAGGCGTCCTTCAGCTGGCCCCTAAACAAATATATACTAGTCCAGTGATAATGAACGCCATACTAATTTCCAATTTGTACACAAGAAACTAAAATTAAAATAATACAAGACTAACAAAGGCCAGAGGCTCCTGACTTGGGACAGGCGCAAAAATGCGGCGGGGTTAAACATGTTTGTGAGATCTCAACCCTCCCCCTATACCTCTAACCAATGTAGAAAAGTAAACGCATAACAATACGCACATTAAAATTCAGTTCAAGAGAAGTCCGAGTCTGATGTCAGAAGATGTAACCAAAGAAAATAAACAAAATGACAATAATACATAAATAACAACAGACTACTAGCAGTTAACTGACATGCCAGCTCCAGACTTCAATTAAACTGACTGAAAGATTATGATTTCATCATATGAACATCAGGCACAATCCTTCCCGTTAGGGGTTTAGTATCATACCATCATAACATATATGAGAAGAACATAATCCGTGTCATGCCAACAACTGTTTTTAGAATAAATGTGTTTAGTTCCGATGCAAAGACCTTATCAGTGACTCAATATTAACGCCAAAATATGCAATCTTTAATGACTTGACAACAGTATCGTAATTATATCCCTTCTTAATAAGTCTATTCAAATGTTTTGTAAGTTTCTGAGGTGAATACTGACACCTTTGTGCTTTATAAAGAATATTTCCATAAAAAATTGGATGTGAAATACCTGAACGTATTAGAAGTCTGCATGTAGAGCTATATTTACGAATGATGTCTTTATACCGATGATAAAATTTAGTAAATGTTTTGACTAGTTTGTGATATCGAAAACCCTGGTGTAATAATTTTTCAGTGATACATAAATTTCTCTCGTTAAAATCTAAAACATTGTTACATACACGAGCGAATCGTACAAGTTGAGATATATAAACACCGTAAGATGGTGACAAGGGAACGTCACCCTCTAAAAACGGATAATTAACGATAGGAAATGAAAAATCATCCCTTTTATCATAAATTTTAGTATTCAGCTTTCCATTAGTGATATAGATATCAAGATCGAGAAAAGGGCAGTGGTCATTGTTAGTATTAGCTTTTTTTAAAGTAAGTTCAACAGGATAAATTTCATTAATATACATACTGAAGTCGTCATTATTGAGAGCCAAAATATCATCCAAATATCTAAAAGTATTATTAAATTTGTTAATCATATGTTGTTTCGATGGGTCTTTGCTTATTTTTGTCATAAATTGTAACTCATAACAATACAAAAACAGGTCCGCAATAAGTGGTGCACAGTTAGTCCCCATTGGAATTCCGATAATCTGGCGATATACGGAATCCCCAAAGCGAACAAAAATGTTATCTAGTAAAAATTCAAGGGCATATATAGTATCAAAGCATGTCCAATTAACATAGTTTTTTTGTTTATTGCTACTAAAAAATGACCTAAAAGAGTTTGAACATATATATTCACATTCTGATTTTTTGAATGCCCATTTAATTAGGTGTGTGAATTTTTTCTTAATGAGAATGTGAGGCAATGTGGTATACAGGGTAGAAAAATCAAAACTTTGAACAGATTCAAAATCACCAATATACGTATGCAATTTATCAAGTACTTCCAACGAGTTCTTGACACTCCAAAAGTAATTTATTATGTATGTTCATGTTAAGATCCCTCACTGTGATCACTTGCCTGTCAACAGAGACAAAGAGAGATAGTTGCATCCGATAATGTCGGGAAAGGACAATTAGTTTTTCAAAACAAAGGTAGTTGGTTCTCTCTGGATACATTGGGTCTTTCAAGAAATGGCCAACGTGACATAGGAGAGAGAGCTGTAAGTGGCACACACAATCAATCAGTTATTTTCAAATTACTTTAAGACGTTTACTTGCTATAGATCATTATTGGCAAAAAAATATATATACCAACTGAAACATACATCTGGTAAAAAAATATACATTCAAAGAAAAAGAGGTGCAATAACAGAAATAGAAACTGCAATCTTACTCTTAATTTTATCGGATCTTAAAATGTTAACTCTACCAGGATTTTCACTCTAACTCATAGTATAAATCGGATGTTTCTGAGTGTAACGAGAACTCTAACTTATT
This sequence comes from Mytilus edulis, assembly GCA_019925275.1. Lineage (NCBI taxonomy): Eukaryota > Metazoa > Mollusca > Bivalvia > Mytilida > Mytilidae > Mytilus > Mytilus edulis. Next base: position 5,016,051 of record CM034359.1, read on the forward strand.
CAACTCAAACTTTAACTCAAAATATAACTGGAACTCCAACTTAATCTCTTATTCTACCTCAAAGTTTAGCCACATCTGAAGAAAAATCATTTAGATAAAATGCATCAATATGTACACAGAAAACGGTATAAATGTAGCAAAACAGGATAAAATCCAAATCCGTTAATTACAATTTTTTTTATTATATATATATCAATATTGCGATGTGTATTTTATTGTCCAGTGGCGGTTCCATAATGTTTTATAAGATATAATCAACAAATGTTTTCCAACAAAAAGGGGTAGGCGAGCCCCTGCCCCCGCCCTTTGCTTAATCCGCCTCTTTTGTCAGTGTGTGTTGCATCATAACATTACAAGTTGATCGATTAATTCAACAGTAATTATAAATAAGAAATCGTAAAGCTTTAATACCCAGACAATGGACATTGAACAATTATTATATTACAATGTATGTACAATGAATATGAAATGATGCATGTGTGACGATGATCAAACTCAGTAAACATTGGTTGCCACAGTTCGAAAAAGTTATGCAGCGTTGTGTTAGTACGGAAATTTTAAGCAATTGTCCTTTCGCTAACTGTGGTTAGACATTAGGTTTTTTTCAACATGCTGAGTTTTGCATTTTTTTTACATGGTATTTCATGTTTAATCTTCCCGAATGGACAAGGCAGTGAAATTGTTCTGCATGCAGACAAAAAGGCACGCGCTTCTTTTCAGCGGAAATAATTTCTTTAATATATGGCATGAGGCAATCATTCGTTTTCCTCATACAACAAATGCAATAAAAAAAAATGAGGTAATTTCATCTTTGACAATTTCTTTATACATGTAATAAACTTTGATTAACAATTCGATAGATTGATAAAAATATTAATGATTAATCAAAATACATTAAAAAAAAACATTTCAAACATGATATTAAAGTTTGTAGTAAAAGCATTTGATTCAACTCAATGCAAGCTTTGCACAAAATACTGCTGTACCAGCAACGTCTTTCTATAACGTTAAAGAAACGTTATATTTCCCGCCAAAAATCGATAATATGATCATTTCCTTTTTAGCGGTTTTAAAACATCGGTGACCCCCCTTTTTTATTTATGCTTTTAAAATATTTTCTGAAGCTGCAACTTATGCAGAAGTTTGAAGGAAAAAACATTAGTAGATTTTTTTTTATTTTGAGAAAAATCTGGAATAAATAGGAATTAAAAATGGCAGGAAATATTAAAAAGCCTTGAAAAGTGAGGAAATTGAGACAAATAACTGTTTTAAAGGTACAAGTTATGTTTGACTGTTTTTATTATCACAGTTAAACATTTTTTTTTTTTAACAACTTAGAGGGCTATTTTTATATTTTGGTTAAACGCGATTCTTTAAGTTTTGATGACGTCATATCTCGAAAACCACATCGGTGACCCCAATTTTTTTTTCGCCTAAAATTTCGTAAGAAGTATGATACATCTACATGCAAAATTTCAATGAATTATTATCAGTAGTTTAAATAGTGTGATTTCCCTTTAATCATATAATGGTGTTTGTTTCTTGTATAAACCATAAAAAATGTATCAATTTGTCAACCAGTAGCTTGAGAAAATGCACGATAACCTATCATTTGTAGTATATTTTTGAACATATCACAATATATACTTCGTTTTGGCAAAGTATAAACGAATTCTATCATTTTTAAATATATTGAAGAATTTAACAGAATGATAGAAGAATATGCTGTCGCATAATCTTTTTGGAATTTTGTTTGTTACAAAACTAAGGGTTTTCTTATTCCAGGGTTAGATTTCCTTAGCTGTATTTGGCACACGTTTTGGAATTTTGTGTCCTCATTGCACTTCAACTTGTTCGATCTGAGCGTCACTGATGGGTCTTATTTAGACGAAACGTGCGACTAGCGTATTAAGGATGTTTTCTCCTCTATTTTTATGAATTTTTGCCAGATTTTCAGAATCCTCTTGTTTTATCTATTTGACAAAATTAAAAAAATATTTGCCCACTAACCCCTAATTTTCTTTTCATAATCTAATTACATAAAGTTTAATAAGCCACATTTTAAAATCTTATAAAATCCTTGTTATTTTTTCATATTTGTTTTACACAAAATAGAGAGATTTATATCCCGCTAAATTTTCTACTGCTTATATCTAAAAAAATTAGCACACGGACCCTCCATTTTCTACTGCTTATATCTCAAAAATGAGCACACGGACCCTCCATTTTTTTCTGCTTTTTCAGTTTCTTTATTCCTATATTATCATTTCGTAACAGTCTTTTAAAAAGCTTGTTATTTTTAAAACAGAGTAGCAAACCTTCTAAAATTATTATAATTCTGGGTACCTTTGATAACTATAATCAAGCTTTAAAATGGTACAGCCAGAGGGAAGATGGAAGGAAGGAATATTCAAGGGAAATACTACATGTCTCCGTCTTTTATGCAGGCACGGTCGAGGATAACACTTCATGTCCCCGTCTCCCATGGCAGGCACATACAAATAGACTAATCATGCCTAATGACTCAAGGAAGTTGATTGTAGGTATTTCAGTTTTATCTGGTCCTATCATTAACAGATTAATACTCAGCCAGGCACTAGACTCACATGACTCGGGTATAACCATGCTGTTAGGAAATGGAGCATCTAGTATCTAAAAAAAAAGGGTTAATTTACACTCTTCCATCTAAACATACATGGTACCTACAACAAGCTTTTGCAAGCCGTTTTACTATTTATTTTAACTTCAAGTTATATCATAAACTTTATAAGATATAAGAAGATGAGGTATGAGTGCAAGTGAGACAACTCATCATCCAAGCTACAATTTGTAAAAGTAAACCATAAATAATAATATGCTGAGGTCAAAGTACGGTCTTTTACACGGAGCCTTGGCTCTATATATTTTATAAGATATCTTATATAGTTTATTGGAGATCTTATATAGTTCATGGGATATCTTATATAGTTTATAAAATATCTCATATAATTTTCTTTATAAGATATCTTATAAATTATTTGACTTATTGTAGCATTGTCGTTTTGTATGGATTCTTGTTCGTCAGTGTGTTTTATTTGTTAGCGTTACATAAAATCCATGGCACAAAAATATAAAACCATAGCACACAGTCTCAAATGAAATCACAATGTTAAGATAGAATATCTATTTGATATAATAGAACCGTACAATTTCTGTTACTGAAAATAAACTTTTCTCTCTCTAACATAATAATACTGATCTCGCGAACTATCTTTTGGGCATCTCACGGACTATCTAATACATCTCTCTCGTATCTCCTTATACATATAATTACAGGTGGTAGGTATCATAACTATTCCAAAGATGGGGTACCTGACAGTTCTTAAAATATACTGGACGGTGAAGTTACATAACTTTATTAAAAGTAAATATAAATCTATGAAATTTTAACATAAGGTCTATGACCACAAAAGGAAGGTTGGGATGGATTTAGGAGTTTATGTCAAAACAGTTTAGGAATTAGGAGCCAAAAACAGGTCCCAAAATAAGCATTTTTCTTGGTTTTTGCACAATAACTTTAGTATCAGTTAAGGTAGATGGGGAGTCTAAATTACAATCCATAGAATTTTTTAATGATTTGCCAAAATGTAGATTATATCCTGCTTGTTTAAAAACATGTATAAAAATAATGGGTCAGGGGACTTATTTTGACACTACTGGCTGTGCATATTTGATCAGATTTGTCAGATTTTGTATAGAATATGCATGGAAAACCCAATTTTCCGCCATAAAACGAAAAGTACACCATAGAATTTTGAGATAAAATATGAAAAGATAGCCCCAATATTATGCTTTCAGATAAGAAAAAAAAACCGGGGTCACCGGACTCGTTTTCTTGCTACACAATAAAATGGGTAAATTCCTAACACATTCTATTGTAAAAGTTAAAAGTTATTATGGGCCCAGTTTTCCAGTTGGTCCAAATCGGGGTCCAAAATTAAACTTTGTTTAATTTAAACAAAAATTCAATATATGGGGTTCTTCAATTTGCTGAATCTAACCATGCATTTAGATTTTTAATATTTATGGCCGGTTATCAAATTGGTCCACATTGAGGTCTAAAGGGTCCAAAATTAAACTTTATTTGATTTCATAAAAAAATGAATTCTTGGGGTTCTTTGATATAATGAATCTAACCATGTATTTAGATTTTGGATATTGGAATACCACAAAGGGATGGCAAGAATTGTATTTGGGAGTTATGACTCAAACCGTTAAGGAATAAGGTGCAAACTAAGGGCGGAAAAGGGTTTCCAGGTTAATGGACAATTACTTAAGTACAAAGCATAATTTAAAAGCAGTGTAAGGTTGGTAATTGAAACTCATTTTAACAGCTCACCTAGCTTCTCTTAAATTATGTATATTGGAAATTTGCCAAAAACTTTGTTATCAATAAATTCAATTGGAAATTTGCCAAAAACTTTGTTATTAATAAATTCAATTGGAAATTTGCCAAAAACTTTAGTTTAATGAACTTCATTGGAAATTTGCCAATATAAAATGTTGCATTGGAGTTATCTTTCTTTGTCCAGAATAGTAGTCAAATCAACTAAAATCATGACTTTAAGACATTTTATATTTTATGATGTATTTAAATTAGTAGTTATTGTTGAAAACTCCATTAGAAATTTTAATTGAGATCATTTTTGGAATAAGGGAAAGGGGGAGGTGAACAAAATGTGATGGGATTCAATTTTTCTTATTTCATATTTCAGAAATGAAAAAGAAAATTTCTTCAAATATCAAAGGATTAATATTCAACAGCATAGTGAATTGCTTAAAAGCAAAAAAGAAACATTTTAAAGTTCATAAGACCACATTCATTCTGTGTCAGAAACCTATGCTGTGTCAAATATTTAATCACAATCCAAATTCAGAGCTGTATCCAGTTTGAATGTTGTGTCCATACTATCCCCAACCGTTCAGGGTTCGACCTACGCGGTCGTATAAAGCTGCGGGGCATCTGGTTATACTATCAGATAAACTTTACAGTAAACTAAAAATTATGATACCACAAACAGATGATAAAACGGCATTCACTCGGAGTCCCATGTATGTTGTTATTGAACTTGTCTTAAATAAAATATATTAAGTCTTATTAAATATTTCATAGGTGATTGATTCAGGATAAACGTCATTAAAGTCTATAAGTTTGTTACTTTATTTTTATTTTCAAAATTGAATAGACGCATCACTGGTCCAATTAGTACCACCTACCAATGAAAGGAAAGGGATCCTCGAAATGAGTATCTATACATATGTTATGACCATTTCTTATAACCTGCCACACAAAGAACAAATCAGTGCTCGCCAACCCTCAAGATCGATAAATCACAAAGGGAGATAAAGACAGAATATTCATAGGTTCATCTTGAGAAGTGCATGAGTATCTATATATCTGTTATGATCATTTCGTATTACCTGTCACACAAAGTACCAATCAGATCTATAGTAATAAAAATTTGTATGGGTTCTGCAGAACCCAGTGTCTCGCCTAATCTTTCTATTAATCGCAGGCTCAGCAAAAATGAGGAAATAAATCAATAAAATAGTCCTGTTGATACTATCTTTTGATTGTAAGAAGCTTCTGTTCAAGTTTGGTAAAAATCCAGGATAGTTTATGAATCTAATAAATGTTTAAAACATTTAACTGCAAACTGAATGTAATGTTAACTGGAAGAAAACAAAATTTCCTTATAGATACTAGCTTTTGATCATAAACAAGCCTCCGTCCAAGTTTGGTACAAATCGAAAATAGTATTAGAAAGTTGTTAAAATTTTAAAAAGTTTTACCCGAAAGTGAATTTGTTGTTTCCTGGCAAAAGTGAAAAACGGAAAAAATAGATTTTTTTTTTAATTTACTTCTAGATACTATATTATGATCATAAACAAGTTTCGGTCCAAGTTTGGTAGAAATTCAGGATAGTTTAGGAAGTTATTAAAATTTCAAAAACTTTAACCACAGAGTGAATATGTGTGGACGCCGCTGCCAACGACGAAAACGGAGTGTAGGATCGCTTACTACAGTCGAAGCCCGACAAAAAATAAAGATGTGTAGTGTTGATCATTGCTAATGGGATGAATAACCTGTGACCAAAGGATGTGGATGTTAAATTTATTTGAATTTCAAGATATCTCATTTATCCTCCATACGGTGTATATATCTCCGAATTGATACGATGTTCCCAGGCTTGAATTTCTGTCATGATTTCCTTGGTAGAGGGTTGCTGCTTTCAAGGAAGCTATTAATATAAGAGTTCCAACTAGTGAAGTTGAAATCATCCCTTTCAAATTGAGAAGTTAAGCGCTATAAAACCAGGTTTAATTCACCATTTTCTACATTTGAAAATGACTGTACCAGGTCAAGATTATGACAGTTCTTGACCATTCGTTTTTGATGTGTTTTTGTCATTTGATTTTGCCATGTGATTAGGGACTTTCCGATTTGATTTTCCTCTGAGTTCATTATGTTTGTGATTTTACTTTTTTTGTAAATTTTACGAATGCCATCAAAGTTGGTTGACAGTTATTGAATATCCGTTTCACAGATGATATCGGATATATTCCTTATGTCATATAACTAAAAATCATGTTCCCTTTTCATGAATAAGATCGACCTACCGAATAAGACTGTTTACCGTGTTTGTTATAAGATGAGCAACACAACAGGTACCATATGTGGAGCAGCATCTGAGATAACTCCTAGTTTTTAATGGTGTTGGTGTTGCTAAGGCTTTAGTTTTCTATGTTGTGTCTTGTGTAATTTGTCTGTCTGTTTGTCTTTTTTTCTTTTTTAGCAATGGCGTTGTCAGTCTAAACAATTTATCACTTCCGGTTCTGACTCACTACATGTGGAGGCAAATTTACGATGTTGTTTATCATACAATATGCAGCTGTCATCAAAGAAATTCTTGTTGTGTTCTTTACTAATGTTTCTCTACAGACACAGCTAAAGCTAAGTTTGTGTCACAGAGATGTAAAATATCATTTGAAATTAGCTTTTGGACTGAAAAGTATCGCTCCGTACAAAATAATAACAACTGAAGAAAGCAGACTTGTTTATAGTGTTATCCCACAGAGAATGGATGTTTACTACTTATATTTCACCCAGAGTATAAACACCACACTGTTACAAACTTGGTATAGAGTTTCAACAGGGTAATTAAAAGTTACAAATGGAAACTTACCATGAGGATGAAATAAAATTGAGAATGGAAATGGGGAATGTGTTAAAGAGGCAACAACCCGACCAAATAAAAAACAACAGCAGAGGGTCACCAACAGGTCTTCAATGTAGCGAGAAATTCCCGCACCCGGAGACGTCCTTCAGCTGGCCCCTAAATAAATATATACTATTATTTTTCAAACCATGTATATATTAATATCTTTATGTTTAAACTGACTATAAATACAACTTATTGTAAATATCAAGTTGCCATTCTTATTATGAGATTATGAAAGAACGTAAATAATTTTCCAATCTAAAAATACTTTTTGTATATAATTTTTAAAATAATTTCAATAACCTTTTTTTATAGCTTTCAGAAATAGAAACTAAATAGAAAATGATTGAAATGGGATAAAGTTGACATGTAATTATATGTTACTGTCAGACCATGTAGTCGTGCTTTGTTGATTTTTATTACTTTTACCTGCAATCAACAGGTCATAAAACCCTCCCAGATGGGAGTAATTACTTGGTGTTTTTTGGGAGGGGAAATCTGTGTTTCACAGTGTGACACTGTGTTACACCAGAATCAGTGTTGGGAGTATGAGATTACATCCTCTCTGTTTGTACTGTATATATGTACATGATGTACACCATTTAGTTAGTACATGTACATAAACAAAGAACAACCACATGCACTGAATTATATGTATTACAGACTTTTAAGGCTACTTTTAAAGGATTTATAAGTCAATGTACATGTAAGTGTGTAATTTGTGTGCTTTCTTGTTATCTTTTATGTTATATTATTTTTGCCATTTACATGTAGTTGCATATTGCGGATTTATGGATGCAACTCCACAAAGACAATGAAAGACTAGGACTTAGATTGTATGAAACTTTCAGAAATCTTCAATATCTTGATTACTATGTCATGATGCCTTTGCATTGTGAAACTATTTTTCTTAATATGTCAGAGTGAGCAACTGAAATTATACATACATTTTTTTACTGTATTTTTGTTTGTTATATATCACAGTGGACATCACTGACTCTATATTACTCTTTATAATTACTGTTGCCTGACTCACTTTTAGGAATCTTGGAATTGCATTTGTATTTCTCTTTTTTTTCCTATTCCTAGTTAAGCTAATATATATACAAAAATATGTTTTGAGAATGGAAATGGGGAATGTGTCAAAGAGACATCGACCCGACCATAGACTCATGATTGAACAGACAGAAGATCACCTGTAGGTCTTCAATGCGAAATGAGAAATTCCCACACCCAGAGGTGTCCTTTAACTGGCCCCTTAACAAATATATATACTAGTTCAGTGATAATGAAAGCCATAATAAATTCCATATTCTATATTTTTTTTTGTTTTTGTTTAATTTAAAAATCTTATGAATATTTATTATTATTAATCTGTTTTTAGGGTACCTTCTACCAGTCATCTAGTGTCATTTAAAGTTACTAGTGCAGAAATTTAAACTATGAAGAAAGTGATACATTGTATACAAGGTAATTAACCAATTGAAAATATTTTTTTAAAGATATTCTTATATCAGACAACTTAGTTGTCAAAACAAATAGAGCAGTGTTAGTAGATTGTGCCACTTTTGTTCTCTTTTTCATATTTTTAAAGCCGTTTTTTAACTGAACTGATCCTTTTGATTTCTATACACACATTATGTAAAAGTACATTAGATTACAACTAGGCTGAAAGTTCAATTTCATTGATATGAAACTTTGACCAATATATTATATGTTATTCAGGTCTCAGACAGGGTATATACTGTGACATTCCCGGCTTAGAGTTTATGTCCCCTGAGCCGAAGGCCGAAGGCCGAGACCTGAATTACACATATATTACGGATTACCCCTGACTTAATGTTATTTTCCAGTGCAGGTATTTGTTGACAACATATATAAGTTGAAAAACCCAACCTGATATGTTCGGCATACGTGAAGGATTTTCTAATTTGCTGTGAACATAATTTTATCGTGTATGTAATAATTTATAATAACACTTTTAACATTAAATTTAAGTATCAAAAGTGTTAATTGCGTGATTTTGTATCAAAAATGTATTATTGACTGAAGCACGTCATTATTTTCCCTCTGTGAGCCTCCGACAGTCTGATAGCTTTTGACTACGTCACATAGCAACCGGTGTTATGATGACGTTTTTGAGGTTCCAATTGGGGACAACAACGTCGTATATACCCCGGCAGTTTCCTGAATATATACTGACATCTCTGTGTTCTTATCCAATCACAAACCTCGACACATTTGTAATCCGTAATATACATGTATATATAGCATTTGTAACTCTATATCATATATGTATAAGGTTAATCAATGTGCTTGTAACTTTGGATAGAGTCTCATGAAATGGTGAAAATCACTGTATGCCGGTAAACAGGTTTGTCAATAAATAAAAACTTAAAACTAGCAGAACTTAAAATACTAATAAATACAACAACAACACTTTAAAGAGTCATTTTTTTTTTTTGAAACTTGGATCAGATAAATATACATGTAGACAAATATATTTACTATTTATCAAATATATTCATAACTGCTGACTCTTTGCATGCATTATAATATTTTCATTTCTGTTTTGCAGATTTTCTAGAGGAACTATATATTCATCATGCTTGATATTGAGTTACATAATAGACATAGAGCACAGTCACGGAAGCAGCATTTTATAAGATATCAATAAGACAGTGGACATACTACCCTTTTGGATGAATTATAGCTTGAAGAAGTTTTGATCTGACATTAAGGACTGGGCCATACAATTTTTGCCCTAATCCTTCGAGTGGTTTGTTTAGAAGGGACTGAATTGGCTTGTGTGTGTCTGCATCTTTAAAGAGAAAGACTTGATTGACTTTTTGTAAAAACAAAAATTTATAGAATTATAAAGAAAATAATGCTAACTGATTTTTGTATTGCCTGTGAAAATAGAGCTCTATATATGGGAGACTTAAATATTTACTGATTACTATCTGGCTGCAGCAGTGTAAACTATTTGTATAAAGCTTTATATTTTAGAGGGGAGAAGACATGGATGCTTCAAACCTTTTATGCAGATACCTTATGCTAAGAAGTTTCCTTCTGTCAGGTGTCCCCTTTCCTTGACAACATTTTCATGGTTCAACAAAACCATAAAAAATACTTACCAGGTAGTTTGATCTGCTCTTGACCTCATTTTCTTGATTCATTGGTCAATGTTAAATTTTGTTTTTTGGTATGTTTTTCAATTATCTCTAGAGCACACCCGTGATATCGCGGGTCTGTGACTGAATTAAAAATACCGGTATATAACTATACGTAAGCCTTATTTTAGTATTAGTATTGTCATCTGATAAAGTCATGCTGATTATAAGATGCACAGGTTTTCTCTGCTTTAAAAATCTTTTTGCTTGAACCAAGCCACCTGGAACTTATCAATTATTGGTTAATATATATTTTTTTGGAAAACAAAAGGGTCTGGAATGGAGTATTTTGTAATCAACAGTATGGTCGTATGTAAGTTATAAACAAAGTTGAATTCTTTGATTCGCTGTTTTACGTCATTCCAGCTAACACATTGAAAACTGTACCTATATGCCTTATCTTAAGTCAAGATTTTTAGTCTTCGTATCGTCATCTGAGAAAGTCATACTGATTAAAATACAACGATCGGGAACGATGTGACAATGATTGAATTTAATAGTGTCGACCCTGTGATTTAAACCCGTGTATATCGCAAAATCCTGAATACATCGTTTGGTTGTGCGCCTGTTAGATGCGGAACGTACAGATAAGGTAATAAACTGAATATATTATTTGTATCGGTATCAGATTCGACCCGGAGCTTCTTAATTATTGGCAATATTAATTGTGTGGGAAACAAAAGGGTCTTGAGTGGTGTAATTTCTAATCAACACCATTGTCCTATATTAGTTATATATAAAGTTGAATATTTGATTTGTCGTTTTTACCCCATGACGGCTGACAAATTGGAACTCGTTATTTTAGTATTATAGATAAGCAAAACAAGATATAACTACTTTAGTGTACTGAAGTGAACAATTGTAAGGTGTACATGTCTGTCTGACTTTGACCGAAATGTCTCATTGTCATGGATTAAAAAATGTTTAGTTGATGAGATACATGTGTATTCTGATCCTATAGAGCAACCAATTTGTTGTCCTTTTTAGAAGCAGTGTTGAGCATTATCTTGAACCATTTCTTCTATATTGATAGGGTTCATACCTCCTTTTTCTTGTCCAAATTTCACATTGAATTCTTGAAAAAATTAGGAATACGTTCACTTTTAAATGATTTAAAGGCAATTTCTTGCACTACAAACATATCTGAAAAGCTTTCATTGATTAATTATAGAGCTAGCTGCTTAACTGTCAGAGTTAACATCCAGGAGGAGGGGGGATGGGGACAAATATCTTCAAAGGGTTGTTTGAAAAATGTAAGGATAGCATCAATATTTAATACTTTTGCTCCTTACAATGATTTTGTACAGAAAATGATAGTTTGAACAAATATTGTTAAAGTGATTTTAAAAGAAGATTTTGTAAATCTAGACATTTGTCTCCATGACGACCAAATTTCCTTTTCCACTTGATTTCATTATTTTGAAGTATTTTATGTTACAATGTATTACACGGAGAAAAATTAAATAAAATTAAATGCTTGATTAAAATTTTATTATTATAAAGCATACATTTATCAAAAATAAGTAATTCTCAAAATCGGTGTGTACTGTTTCCATGGAAACTGGTAGTTTGATTTGAGGATAATGATAAATAAGAAACTGTGTTCTTTACTTTGTTTCAATATTTAGGTGTTATACAAGCTAAAAAGACACAATCAAATGAATTGTGCTATAAATACATGAAAATAATTTAGCTATTGTAAGAAAAAAAATGCAAAAAAAAACAATTAGACAAAAAAACCTTTCTTTTCTGAAAAATCTAAAGGAGGCTACAAACGATTATTTTTGATATGTTATAGACAAAGGTCCAATGAACAAATGCAAACAAACAGGTTATCCATAAGACCCTGCTCTTGGAAGAAAATAGAATTTGAAAAACGTAATTTTCACTCCTTATTAGAAAATGAAAAACTGCAACAATTGGTTGCCATGGAAACAAGAGTTGCCATAGTTGCAATTTCTGTTTATCAACTTTAATTTTTAGAACAAATATGGAACTATGATAACATGTATTTGTTTTATCGAAATTAATTAGCAGTTTATAAAAAAAATCTGTGATGAAAAACAGAAATTTTTATGGTTTTAGGACTGAAATTAAAGGGTTGTTATGGTGCCATCGTTACCATATCAACCAAATGTACGACACATGTGTAATTGTTATTTTTTTCTTTTTCTTATCAAAATAGAACATAAGAAGCCCAAAAAAGTCAATTTGACAATTATCACTGTATCACCCTCTGTATGATTCTTAGGTGGAGCCATACTTAACATCTATCATTTTTTTATTACAAAATGCATAGTCAATACGATTACTTAAACCTCAAAATTATACTCATTCATTAAAAACATGTTTTTCAAAATTCAGCCATATAATCTACACGTTTATGTAAGGTGCTGAGAAAATTCAGAGTGAATCTGAAAGTGCAAAGCTGGCGTTAAATATTAAGAGTTTAAGGAGCCTGTTGTGATTTCTGATTTCCACATGATCATATTTTCATTTATTGAATAATATTGTTCAGATGTTATACATCGTACAATGTAACCATATTTGAACTTTTTTGGGAATGTGAGTCATAAATGCTCTACAAGTCTGTACTTGTTTGGCTTTCTAACTATTTCGTTCTGAGCGTCACTGATGAGTCTTGTGTAAACGAATCGCGAGTCTGGCGGATTAAATTATAAACCTGGTACCTTTGATAAATATTTACTCAATTGTGAAAAAAGTCTGCAACTATAAGGCATTATTATAATAGAATACATGCAAAATAGCATAACGTTACTTAAAATTCTGATTTTTATTAAAAAAAAACAAACATATTCTTAGTTTTGGTGTTACGTTGACTCTGTACAAACATTGCAGTCATTCTTGAACTTGGAAAATACATTTTAAAACCATTTAACATATTAACACATATTAAAGGAATCTATAGTTTACTGGTATAGACGTAAACACATATTAAAGGAATCTATGATTTACTGGTATAGACGTAAACACATATTAAAGGAACCTATAATTTACTGGTATAGACGTAAACACATATTAAAGGAATCTATAGTTTACTGGTATAGACGTAAACACATATTAAAGTAATCTATCATTTACTGTTATAGATGTAAACACTATCCATCTGACTTGTTGAGCAGAGTTGTGCTTCAATAGATCTATTTACTTGACTTCCTCTCTCCATAGTCAACTAAGTGGATTGTTTTCCAAAAGTTCTATTAATTCTGGTACCATACTAACATCAACTTTGACATGTAGACTTTAAACTTGTGTCAGACTAAAACTAAAGGATTAATGGTATCAACAACAATAAACATTCTTAAACATTGTGGACTAGGATAGAATTTATCACAAAAATCATATATTGCTGAGATTCATTTTTTTGTTTACATTTTCTCCCTTGATTATTCTCTTTTTATTTAGTTTTTGGCAAACACACAAAAAGGGTTAACAAAAACATGTCATTTAAGGGGACCTTTGGAGATTCTACTAACAAATTCGATAAAATTTTAACCTACATATACATCTAGATATAGATAATTTTTGAGATGTAAAGTGACAATTAATCTTAAATAGTTTCCAAAATAAGTGGCAGACATTCAAAATGGGTAAACATCGTAATTAAAGAGCAACTACTAAAACAACGAGAATGAATTAACAAACTAGGTCATAATCCTTATGCGAAGATCTCTTCTTGAGGATCATTTTGACTGTTTTAATTTCATCTAGCTATTATATTTTTCAGACGCAAAAACAACTCTTAATGTTAAAAGTCCTCATTATATGGCAAAAACGATTTATATGTAGATGTTGTCTTTGAAATTACACGAAGAAATCAAATGAGGTATACTCCAAAGTCAGAGTTATGTATTTTTCTAATACCTTTAAACACAGATGACTGGCACATAATACCAACATTTGTGTTTATCCTTTTACATTAGAAATTTGTTGACTAACGGCATTTTAATCTGTCAGCGAACCAGTCAAAAGCTGTTTTAATTTCATCGATATTTTGGACAATTTTGATTTTTAATCAATCGAATCCTTTCTCTTTGAGACATTCAGAAATGTATATTCATTGTTATGGTGACAACACGGTGTAATGTTACAAATGTGTCTCTGAATCATCTATTGGAACGTGAAAACCAAAAATTTAGTTATTTGAATGAAACGGGCCAAAAACAAAATCAAATTAAATCAACAATTACTGAAATAATTGACAGAGGTTATTCTTTTCGTCAATTAATCAATTGACATGAATTGGAATTATCACAGTTTCACTTTCATGTATTTTTTATTTTCACACTAAAATTATAAATCTTTACAATCGTATATTAATCAATAAAATATCTTAGTTAGATTACAATAAATAAAGGCAACAGTAGTATACCGCTGTTCGAAATTCATAAATCGATTGAGTAAATAAAAATCTGGGTTACAAACTAAAACTGAGGGAAATATCAAATATATGAGGAGAACTACGACACAAAAGAAACACAACAATAAAATTTAACACACATAGAAGCGAACTATAATTAAACAATGGCCATCGTCCTGACTTGGTACAGGACATTTTAATACAAAAATGGTGAGTTGAACCTGGTTTTGTGGCATGTCAAACCTCCCTCTTTTATGGCAATATTAAATATATCATTAAAATGACAACATTACATGATAGGACTACATTACTAATAAATGGGAGAACATATAGAACAAAGAAACACACGAATAATAGCTAATGACAGGTGTCAGGTTTAAAATTTTATACATAAAGGCAACAGTAGTATACAGCTGTTCCAAACTCATAAATCCATGGACAAAAAACAAAATCGGGGTAACAAACTAAAACCGAGGGAAACGCATTAAATATAAGAGCAGAACAACGACACAACACCAAAACGCAACACACACAGAAACGGACCAAGCAACAGACAAAACACCACGAGAATAACAAATATAACATCAAAACCAAATACATGAATTTGGGATAGACAAGTACCGTGCCACGTCTTATCTCAAAAATAAGAGAAAACACAAGCGACTCAACGTTAAAATGCAACACACACAGAAACTAATTACAGGCTAGTAGGTAGTAAATACACTATTTGAAAAAAGACCTACTAGCCTGTAATTTTTTCTGAAACTGTGAAAATATCAAAAAGAAACGTGTTAATTTCCTTAGGTAGGAAAATAGTTTTATATGTGTATTTGTTAATTCAAAGGAGAAAATGAACTGGCATTATGAAAATGTCTATAAGCCAGACGCAAGACACACAAGACTAACCAGTGACGCTCTAATGAAAACATTTCTAAAGCCAAAAAAAAAGCACCGAGGACCAAAAGTTCCAAATTGTTGTGCCCGATACGTCCAGGTTTTTTTGCCTGGGATAAGAACATCTGTATTATTTAGAACAATTCATGGTGTAAGTACACTATTTGAAAGAGGTACATCGTCCAATCAAAAAAAAGAGAGAACAAAAGTGCACCAATAAATTCTAGTTTCAATGGAAAAAAGGAAGGAGATATGTTTTTTAGTTTTTAATTGACCCAATCATAGGACGAATTTTCCATTGTCGACAAGTTGTGTGTCTTCATAAACAATTTCTTTGTAAAATTATTCAATTGAACTTGATATATTAACCCGTCAGTTCATGTCGAAACTGTTTGTAAGATCAATGTTTATAATCAATATTTACAGTTAACGTTAATGGAATAACCGGATATTTATCGGGTTATGCAGTGCAAGTTTTATGTTTATGGACAGAAAAGGAATATAAAAAAAACAAACAATTGATAAATTCCGCGCGACCAATATCCTGTTTTGATAATCCTTCACCGGGAACGCTAACACCACACACTTTTAAAATGGGTTGGCGTATAAGTGCTGAAAATCAGATCGGTTACTTGACAAAGACTTAGAAAAAGGCTGATTTACATAACGTCAAATTTCCAAGAAGGAATTGGAATTTTATTTTAATTTATCAACAAAAATAACACAAATTAATTGTAAGAATTATGTCAGAAAAAAGACCTACTAGCCTGTAATTAATTGTCAACAAGGTTTACTTATAATCGTCCATTTCTGGAACCTCAAAATGTGTTCATTCAGGCTGGATGATGGTCTGTATATTGAATATATGAGAATGTAAACATATTGAAGCGTAATGTGAGCTTTACGTATTATATTTTTACAAATTACCTGCTTGTCTAAGAGATGTTCAAAAAAACAAAAATCACATTAATATTAGTTTTTTTTTCACTATATTATGTGAAGATCTTCATCAAAATCATTGTATAAAATTATATGACGAACATCGACGTCGTTTAGTAGTTTTGAATGGATGTCAAGTTAAAAATGTGTGTTATAGATGAATAATTGCATCTTAAGGTTTTGTGAAGATTTATATATTACTAACAGAGACATGTATCGGTATGTTCAAGTTTTTTTTTCTGAAACTGTGAAAATATCAATTAAAAAGAAACGTGTTAATTTCCTTAGGTAGGAAAATAGTTTTATATGTGTATTTGTTAATTCAAAGGAGAAAATGAACTGGCATTATGAAAATGTCTACAATTTCAAATCCATTTTACTTACTTTCATGGGAAAAGTATACATTCGACTTCAGTTTTACAAATTTGACAATCTCTATTTTTAATGATGTAAATGCATTTAAAAATTAGTATGACCTCGGAGGAATTGCCTAAATAATACTAAAAATTCAATAGCAGATATCGTCAAAAAGGTAAATCATAGAGTGGGCAGTATTAGACGTATGGAAAATAAACAAAAGAGGAACTTTTGAAATGCCCGTGATTGTATCTGACTTGATAAATGATTAATAGTGTCATAAAATAATTATGACACAAGTGACAATTATGAATTGCTCCTGAATAAAATAAAAATCGTTTATTTTCTACATAGAGATATTTAATAAAAAAAAACACTTACATACCTTTCGGTAATCTTAAATGATTTTCAATTTAGATGATGTAATAAATGATAGGCGATGATGGTTTTTGAATGCATCCACTATTATTCGTTGAAAACAAAATTTGATTTAAATGAAACCGGTATAAAGCAACGCAATGTCTATTGTTTGTCGTTATGTCAGACTACATTTTCTGTTACCGGGTTTGTCTTTTGTTTATCTAATCATGATACAAGACCAAAACATTAATCAGCCGGTATTCATATTGAATCAGCACAGGTATGTAGCAATGAGGTCCAAGAACTGTTTTCCTGAGTCTATCCTGGGTGACCCTTATTGTTTTTAATATAAATAAGATGGGGTATGGGTGTCAATGAGAAAACTCTCTATTCAAATCACAATGTGTAAAATGTAAACAATCGTAGGCCAAAGTACCGACTGACATATGGCATCTGACATTGTGATGGCGTTGTATAACAAAAAACCCAAGTTTCTTTAATTATACATGTTACTAAACATGTATTCAATCATAATTTTGTACTTTTAAAATATCTTACTGTATGTGTGTACCTTAATATTGTATCTGTATTTCTATTGTATGTTTCTCTGTAAACTTGTATTTAATTTTTAGAGAATAAAGTATATATCTATCTATCTATCTATCTATCTAACGTCAGACTAACGTTTGCCAGCCGACTTTAAACTCAGTTCGTCAACGTTAAGACCTATTTGAAACAAACATCTACTTCTGTAAAACCTTCTAGAGGTAGTTTTAAACACTTTTCCAATAGAAATTCATATAGTTTATTCAAACTAGAACATAATATGCTTTCCACATGAGAGTTGATTACTCTTTTTTTTTGTTTGATATAGATGAATATTATTTTTCCTTATGCATTCATTCAAAAGTTTCTTTTACTTCAACATAAAAAAACATTTAAACTTTAAAATCTGGACGAGTTTTAAATACATTTTTTGCAATTCTAATTTAAGTCAATGCCAAATACTAGACTTCAAATTTTAGTTCATTTGCATGGTCTAGAAGTTTTCTATTGAAAAATATCAGGTATCTTGTTTAAAATGATTTAAAATACAACGATATATGTTTTAAATTAGTCGTAATGTAAGGTACATAATGCAATAATAAGTTTTGGGGTTTGTCCGAATGAATGAATCACAAAATATCTTTTTAAAGTTCAAATGCGGAATTTGTTGTGTTAAAATGGAAGTTATATCAAATAACAATTCACTAAAATGATGAATGTGTGATGATAAAATGCAATTCTTTATTTCGAAGTTGTTTAGATATATTTTTACAATTCTAATTCAGGTCAATGTTAAATACCAAACTTCAAACTTTAGTTTAAATACAATTTGCATGGTCTGTCAGTTTTCTATTGAACAATATCAGGTATCATGTTTAAAATTGATTTAAAGAACAACCAGGTATTGCAATGTAAGGCACAGACTTCAATCATTAATATTGGGGTTTTACTAAATGAATCACAAAATATCACTTATCAGTTTAACATGCAAAATCCGTTTTGTTAAAAGAGAAATTATATCAAAATAACATTTCACCACAATGATAAATATGTGATGGAATTATAATGGACATCATTAAGCATTTACTACATCATCTTTGACTTATTTGATTCTGGATAAAGTAGTTCCAGGTAAGCATATACTGTTTTGTTTACATTGTCATTCTATGTTTTATCAATCTTACAAAAAACATTTTTTCGATGTTATTTTTATATCTTAAGATCTTAGACTACGCGGCATGTCGCTAGGGTATTGAGACACCGATGTATTGTATCGGTAATTCAATTTGTGATGTGTGACCGTCACACTGTAGTTGTTCGTCCTCATAATTATGTTGAGTCAGCTGTTGTATCAACCTGGATAAAATCTATAAAATAAAATGTGTTCAATGTTTAATATCAACCGTAAATGAACCGTAGTTGAAATTCTGCATTTGTTATAATATTTCCACAACAAATATCTATGTGTGTAATACAATGTTATAAACGTTTAAAACAATTATAGGTTTTTAAAAAACTGCGATTATATCAAAGATCTATCTCCTTTTTTCTAGATTCCTAACTTTGTCTTCAAACTTGTTTTCGTATTATTATCATATTATCATTTGTGAAAAATTCTAAATCATTTGTGTTATCCGTGATCATCTTCCAGAATTGAGATCGTTATGCTTTTGATAAGAATGACCAAGACGGAACACGATATGTTTTCTTAGTGCATAAAAGACATATATCTGCTTCCACAAATAGAACGTATACATTAAGATTAATACAATGCTTTAAGGCGACTCAATGAAGAGATCACAGTTCGATGCGTATTTTGTTATCAGAGTTTATTTATACTATTGTAAATGGTATTATTTTTAGTGTGTATTTGAAACCGGTTGTGTACGTCATACCTGGCCAACATATGAAATGTATATAGCGTATATTGACAATCCTTCTAGATCATTTTTAAATACATTTGCTTTTCGCAAATGAGTTCCAGTCGATAGTTCAATATTCATGTATGGTACATGTGTTGTTCTAGGTTAAAGAAAATGCATGTTATGTGGTGTATCTCTTTATGGACTCTTTTCAACTAAAGGACAGCTCTTACCATCATCTTCTACTTCTATGTGGATAATCTGCAGTTATATAATTCAATAAATCCGTTAATTTCCGATCCCCTTGGGTATTTCAACCATTTATTTTTTGAAGGAAACGATCAGCTGCAATTTTAAATGAAACTATACGATTAGTGTTCAAACCTTTTATTCTCTTTTTGGCTGTTTGAATTTAACTTGATGATGACCTTCCTTTCTTTTTCAACGAGTTCGCGCCTAGTTTTCAAATTGAATTAAATGTTGGTTCCTCCCGTTAAACTATACATCGTGATTACGGAATAGAAATACCAGGAACCATACTTTCAAATTATCTCTAAACCACACGCATAAAAAAATATTAATCGATGACCCGTGCATAAACATCACACTCGACTTTTCCTTTTTATTGATTTACACGAAAGATCACGATTACACCGATTATAATGTGAACATTAAAAATGATCGATCTAATTATTTAAATAGTGTACTGATGATTGCGTCAACTAAAGGGGCGCAAAAGGTCCTTAGAAAAATGGATGTGTGGTGGTAATCTAGCTTAGAAATAAACACTGGAATAAGTCATACTCGATGTTATTTATCTTAGTAGAGGGCTATATGAAACTTAATCGGTCGTCCCACTGTTTATATCACTCTGCTCAGCTCCTAATAAAATACATATCACGGCTAAGTGACCCGGTCTTAATAACTTTTAGTGGAAGATATTAGCAGGCAAAATCGAGGGAATTGTGCAAATGATGATACAAGCATGAAAATTACCACAAAGCATCATTATTATATACTTTTAAAAAAACAACTGCTGGCCATTAAAAAAAATCATTTTTTCAAGATGGCCACCGCCGTTTTCTAAAATGGCTGTTTTTTTTCAGTTTGAAAATACTGATTTTTTCTGGAAAACTTTTCGTTTACCTTCTTTTAGTGAAAAACTACTGTCAGGTTTGGTAGCTACCTTCCTCACATGTGAATAATTCACTAGACATGAATAGTTGACACATACAGGGTTTGCGCATGCGCGAAAATGTTACAAAATTCATTTAAAAATATTTCAACTATTTAATATAAAATAAGTCATTTGGGATTTTCAATGATATAATGATCTGGTTTGATAACATTTTTCAAGGTTATGACACATATGATTTAACAATTTTGCGCATGCGCAAACTATTTATAGACATAATGAGTGATTTGTATGCACTACCAGGGCAAACTGGTATAAATCGTAGTTCATCTCATTACTCTAAAAAGCAAGTAAGTGTGAAATCTATGATGCCACTGTTTAAAAACAAGCCCATTCAGTTGCAATAATCAGGTATTTGATGGATAAGACGGAAAATGTGGTAAAAACGAGAAAAACATCGATAGTAACGGCAGATCAGCCACTTTTGGTAATGGATATTCAGTGGGAATTGCCTGATTTGTACAGAGGATTGTAAGGTGGATTTCACATTGAAATGACTTGTTATAAAATTCTGGGTGATATATAACGTGAAGGTAGATGGACACATGTGTCATGTGTCCTCACTAAAACCAGTATTGCAACACATAGAACGGCATATTCTTGTATGTATGTTCAAATGTACCTAGGACTAGACACGCGCATCAGATAACTCTATGTGTTTTAGCTTGAAAGGTATATATCGCCTTAAGAAAGCTAAACACAGAAATTATAATCATGTCATGACTCTGTGACGTTCAATGATTTGATAGACTGGCGTAAGAAAATATAGTCATATCTACCACAGTTCAATTCCTGGCGTTAAATTATAAAATAAGAACTTCTTGTGAATTTGGTAGTATGCTCATTTCATGAGTCAGATTTTGTACAAACAGTCCATATAAAGCATGATACTGTATTCATTTAGGTCTTGATCGTGTAACATATTCTCGATCGCGACCGACCTTCTCCGAGATATGGCTTTCCTTCTCTTAAGTCACCCACAGGTGGCAATTGATTTTGAAAATGATAATTTTATTGTACGTAAGACCAGAAAATATTTTTTCTTATAACACAATTGATCAGACAAAAACAGAATAATGCAATTGTAAAGGGCGATGTGTTGTCAAAGGTTTAACCGAAGCCCTAATTTAGACGTATTGATGATAGCTAGACCAGAAGTCAGTAGACTATCAGATGAATTTGCAAGATCTAGTAGTTTGAGGCATTCTATAATAGATGAACGACTTAATGAACACAAAAGGATTTCTTTAAAAAGATCAAAGGCAAATAATTTGTAGATCGTTTGAAGCAAATACAAAACGAAGGAGAACCGGTTTCTTATAAACAGATCAAAAAGAACAACTTCCTATTATGTCGGTAAAATAAAACTGTAAACGTTTTTGTAAAAAACAAAGCTAGAGAACCTTAGATATCTTTTCTAGACTTTTATTTCTTGTCGCAGTGGACAAATTGATTTGGAATATTTCTTAATCTATAAAGACAAACTGCTCCTCCGTTTTTGTCTTCGGATGTCATTTTAAACAGTGGTATTAAATCGGTGCAAATGGATAAACTTGAAACATTTTGCAATTTGCAGATCCAAATTCTGACGCATTTATCGTTGATAGAGCAGCAATGGATAATTCCAGGCCACCTTGTAGGGAACAATATTGGATGATTTTGCAATTGTGTTATACGGCCTTAAATAAAATATTGCATCGATAAGTATTCAAGAGTAGATATTGTGTTAGATTTACTAAATGGATCATTGAAAGGCTAGATGTTAGAAGACAAAAGTTGGGTTTTGGAGTAGTTTTCTCTATGAAGATGACAATGAAACGAAGTGTCTTGCCGACAGAAATGCTTCTGTAGAGACTAATAAGGATACTTTCCATCTATCCCTTGTAAGTATGGAGAAGCAGATATACGAATTTTTGTCCATGTTCGGCCTGATTATGAAAATTGTTGTAGGACGGTAATTTCAGGTAGCACCGACACAGATGTAGTAGTATTAAAAATTGCAGCACTCCAAAAATATGGTGGAACAAACTGTGAATAAGTTTTGGCAGGAATGAAGATGTTTGATGGCTTCCTGTACGTGATATATTAAATGCGTTTGGTCCTCGTGTAGCTACTCTTCCTTTCATTCATACATTCAGTGCATGTGACACTAAGGGACTAGGTAAGTTTGGATGACATGGGAAGTATTTCAACATGTAAGGGACGTACTTATTTCTTTGCTGAAGTATAAAGACACATACAAGGACACAAAATACTTCTGGATATGACGCCATTTGTAAAATGATCGGTGGCCATCTTGAAAAAATGGAAATTTTTTATGGCCAGCACACTTATTTCTTTTAATTATCGTTTAGTCCACCTGTATACCAAATTTCATGCTTGTATTTCATGCTTGTGTTATTACTTGTTAAGTTGATGAAAATTATTAAAATATTTTTTAAGTATTTGCCTCTAATTTGGAACCGGAAACCACTATTTTTTTTTCTTTTATGTGTTGTTTTGTCGTACTAAGGAGCTGTTTTTAACGTTTTATCATATCTTACATTGGATTATACATGACACACCTTTCAAGGATTAAAATCCCTTGTAAAATTGCTTGAAAGTAAAAAAAAATCGAAAATTTTGACTCGTTAGCCGACATTTTGAAACCGGAAGTCACCTAAAGTTTCATTAATGTATTGTCTAGTCGTAATTTATGAACTGTCATTTTCTTCTTATCAAATTTAACAATGGATTTTACATATAACACACCTTTCAAAGGATTTACAAATAATGGCTAATTTGTTATAACGCCATTTTCAAAATGTGTGGTGGCCATCTTGAAAAAATGAATTTTTTTTCTGGCCAGCAACGGATTTGTTATAAGTATCATTTAGAACCTTTATACCAAATTTCATCCTTGTATCACGATTTGCACAATTATGTCCATAATATCTCCCACTACTTTGACCAGGATATATCAGCGACGTCATAATGTATGATTCGACGTTGATAAGTTTGACTGGTGAAATGAAGAAAGCACTTGTTTTTATCATGCAAAATACGCAAATACAACCTGATAAATCGATTATCTGGTTCTCTGCATATTTATATTGTAAAATATTAATATGAAAGCAACCTGATAATCGGTACTTGTTATAAGGTTCATTATATTAATCAGATAAGCATATGATACATATCGTAATGTGAAAGGAAAATATATATTTTTAGACTCTATGTTCGTGTACGTGTGATGTCAATATAATAAATGAATTTAGACGTCCGTCCGACATATGGCAACCGACGTTATATAAGGTCGCGACCAAGAAGCAAGGTTATATAGAAGTTGTTCTATAACGCCCGGCACACGTTGCCAGCCAACGTTGAATTTAGGTCGCCGGAGTACAAATGTAGTTTAAACACATTTTCAAAGGAATTCGAAATTCGTCTATTTTACAAAACTAGAATCTGATTTGATTTCAACATGTGATGTCATTATTTGTTTGTTTGGATTGTAAATGATGAACATTATTGCTTTGTATGCTTTCATTCAAAAGTTTCCTTTCATAAAAAAACAACAAAAAAAACGCATAAACTTTAAAGATCTGGACGACTTTTAAATCACTTTTTTTTTTCTTGTTTAAATTACTTAAAAACATTTTCTCTTTTATATTAGTTTATACCTTTAATCGAGTTGTTAAAATATTTTTTAACAATTTCTTATTTAGATCAATGTTAAACATCAGGACCCAGTTGTTCATCTCTCGGTTAAATTTTAACCAAGGGTTAAATTTCATAACCCTGGGTTAAATTTTAACCCTTGGTTATTTTCTGTTTTTCATCCTGTGGTTAAATTTAACCCTCTGTTAAAGCATTAGTTAAAGCAGATATATTTAACCCACCTTTAGGGGCTGGGTTAAATATTTAACCTAGGGTTAAAAGTTTCGAAATGGCAGCACCTGTTTTTAATATTCCCATTGTTAAAGTAAGAAAACCACGAGTATTTCGGGGAGGAAATAATCTCACCAACTTAACAGAAAGAGAAATGAGAGAGAGATACAGATTTGGGAGGGAGACCTTTGATTTTTTAGTGGATCTACTTGGAAAAGACCTGCAACGAGGAACCATGAAAAAGACCGCACTGACAGTAGAGGAACAATTATCTATTGCCCTGAGATATTATGCAAGCGGGGCATTTCTTCAAGTGATTGGTGATACCTTGGGCTATGATAAGTCAACAGTAAGCAGAGCGGTGGATGATGTTACCAATGCCATACTAGCCAGAAAAAATGATTTTATATCTTTTCCAACCAGTAAAGCTGACATTGATGAGGTCAAGTTAGGATTCCACGAACAAGCTAATTTCCCACATGTCGTAGGATGCATTGACGGTACCCATGTAAGAATCCAGAGGCCAACAGAGGATGAACCTGCTTACGTCAACAGAAAGAATTTTTCTAGCATCAATGTTCAAGCCGTATGTAATCATGAAGGTAAGCCTGTCAAAATACTTTAATTTGTTTAAGATTTATTTAAATTTCGGACCTCGGGATTTTATGTTATTATAGTCCGGGGGTTTCGGGATTAGGACCCCTCCCACCCACCCCTTCCCTATAGTGTTTTAATTGTTTTACTGTCCAGTTTGGCTAGACATTTTGGTTTAAAGGAATGTAAAGCTTCTTTCATAGTTTACCACAAAGACTAAGCACTTAAAAATTTATCACTTTTCTACTAAATATATTAAAAGACTTAGTATGGAAATGTCAAAAACAAGAAAAATGTAGTGCGCAGGCTGTTATATATTACATAAAACAAAATATCATCGTGTACCTTTGATCATAACCTGTAACGTAAACTTACAAAGAAGAAAAGGGTGCTCTCTAACACGACCGCGTTTATGTCTAAAAATAGAAACTCTAAACCCGGAAGAAAATTATCATCACATATTAAGTTCAGCTCAGTATTAAATCGTATGTTGATCATCAGTCACTTTTTGTTATGGTGAATAGATGAATGGTGAAAAGATGTTCATTATTTTTTATTTGTTTACGCTCCTTTTCAGGGGAGGGATTATTTTTGTATTTATTTAGGGGGAGGGGGGTCATTATGAAAACACTTGGTCTGTTTTGAATATTGTTTAAGAATAGCGAAATATTTTTAAAAAAAAAACCACATTCATAGAATGTAATGTATTTCAAATAATTATGACGTCTTAAAAGGCTATTATTTTTTTTTAATTGTTACGCCTTTCAGGCTACGCGTAACAGAAATATAATAAAACAGCCTTTCAACAAGACGACATCACTAGACTAAATGTAATGTAAAAAAGGGGACTACTGGAAAGAAAACGTTAATTTATAGTTTGACGTAACACATAATTAAAGGTATTGTGTATGTGGTTATGTTCTGGATAATATGCATGCGTACTACTAGTCTAGGACTATACATATACATATAGGGAAACATATTCGTTTGGTTATTAACTGTCATATATATATGAGGACTTAGACAAAATAGGTATTATAAATAAATTAGACTTTTCTTCTAAGGAACAAATGTTCTAATTGTCTGAATCTTGCTTCATCTGTCGTCATTGGGTGAAAGTCAAACCACAAGAATTTTTTTTTATTATGTTTTTTATACACGATTACATTAAGCATATTTAAGAACCCCGGTAATTCAAGTTTAATTTGGTAAAACTACGAAAGACGAGGCCAAAAACTAAAATTTGAAAACACAGTTTAGCATATAAAAAAAAAGATCTCAAGACTCTGTTGAAAAATGAGAAATTTCTACAAAGTATTGGTAGCTATTGTCCTGTATTGGTCTATTTATTTTTTCTCACGGTTAGGGACATAATCCCAATCGATTATATTTGTTTCATTTTTTTTTTATAAAGAACAAATCCTGCAACTTCAATCATGATTGACAATGGTGCTGGTGGCCTAGTAGAGATGCACATGTTCAATGTTCAATATGAGTGGATTTTTTTTACTAGGTAATTCGAACATACGTGATACTAGTGTTAATCATGCAAACAAATAATTGCTATATGGTATATGATTTACACACTAAACCTTTACGTTTTTATTTATTTATGTTTTTTTCAGGTATGAGGTTGTAAACCCTTACTTATTGTATCATTTTCGAGTCTCGAATTGATGTGTCTTCGTTTCTATGATTTAATATTTAATTAATTTATTTCCGTTTTGTAGGAAAGTTTACTCAGATCACTGCAGATTGGCCTGGATCAGTTCACGATTCTCATATTTTTAAGACTTCATCAATCTGTAAACACCTTGAGGAGAACCACAAAGGCCTTGTAGATGGTGTTCTGCTTGGTGACAGTGGTTACATGTGTCGTCCATTTTTATTGACCCCTTACAACAACCCACAGGAACCACACCAAGAAAGATTTAATGGTAGTCATGTCTCAACAAGATCTCTTATCGAGAGAACATTTGGAGTCTGGAAAAGGAGATTTCATGTTCTTCACTCAGAGGTATTGTATTCTGTCTTCTAGTATTTCATTTTAAACTGCAATGTGCAACACATGTCCTTTGGTGTCAGTGTACTGGTATTGAATGAATGTTATTATGAATAATGTTTCTTGTTCTGTATATAAATTAACAGCCATAGGCTAACATACTGCCTTCAACAATGACTAAAGCCAAAATTGCATAGTCAGCTATAAAAAGTCCCAAAACTTCATTGGGGAGGGGACTTTTGTTGCTTGATAATTCGGTGTGAGGCTAGACTCAATTTTGAAGACCATATGCTAGAATTGCTTACTTTAACTATACATTGTATCTTGGGTTTAGCGTTTACACTCTTATGTCATCTTCTTATTCACATTACCTAATAAAAAAAATTACATGGCCTACCTAGTGTAGGAAATGTAAACTTATTTTCGTTCTGAACATACATGAAATATTCGCCATTGGACGTAAAGCAAACAACAAACATACAGACATATATAATAAATCTTTATCACATTGTCTTTATACACAATGCGCAATGAATATCGCATTTTCTTATTTTTAAACTAATAGTATTCGTTCTGGGATAGTCACATGTGAAACTATACCATATATAAAAAAGCCTTTTTTGAACTATGTGAGACAATAAAGAGGTCGAAACTTCCTCAAATTTTAAAATCATGTAAGACTAACCACTATTTTCTTCTTTTATTTTGTAGATCAGAATGAAGCCAGATAAGGTGTGTCGCATAATAGGTGCATGTGCTGTACTACACAATATAGCTGTTTTGAGGAAAGAGCCACTTGATGAGACACCATGCAACAATCCACCACCTGTTCCAGTGAATGCATACAATGGACCTCAAGATGGAAAAAGTGTCAGGGACTACATCGCAAGATCATTCTTTTGACACATATATTTGACAACTCTATTTCGTTCAAAATGAATTCAGGAAGAAATTATAAAATTTAATAAGCATATTTAATATACATTTAACATCCAACGAACTTTTGACAAATTGATAGAAACATGTGTATTCGCTTCTTTTGTATATTTATAACAGTATAATTTTTATAAGTGTGGATTGTTAATCCTGTAGATCAGTAAGAATTTTCTTTAACTGTCGGTGATCGATGCAT
This sequence comes from Mytilus edulis, assembly GCA_019925275.1. NCBI lineage: Eukaryota > Metazoa > Mollusca > Bivalvia > Mytilida > Mytilidae > Mytilus > Mytilus edulis. The sequence continues at coordinate 5,044,618 of CM034359.1, forward strand.
TGTAGGAAATGTTTCTTCTCAAATGTAGACATTTCTCACAAAATTTAAACGTTAATATATGAAAATAGTATAACAATTTAGAACAATCAAATCACAGTCTTTTTTTAACAGCTCATATATTCAGTAAGCTTCCTAGAAGCAACTGATTAATAGATGGTGAAACCGGAATAGATTGATTCCGTTTCATAGATTTCAATAAATCAATTTGCAAGTCTAATCTTTCAATTTCTTTGTCTTGTTTTAACAATTCCTTCTCATACATTTTACACTGCATATCAAAAACATCTTCCTGCGTTTTCCGTCTTTTCGTCGGTAGTTTGCTGCCTCCTTTCCTGTAACAAAAAAGTGCAAAATAAATTTTACCTCCCTTTCCGATGAATCTGTAATGGTAATTTTGGTGTTTGATAACTTTCTAATATGTATGCATTTCCACATGTTTACTGTTTTACTCAATGCGTATTTAATACTTCAGTGTTATGCCATTTAGGCTTTTCACTTCAATTTTGAGAATTTACTATTTTGTTATCATTCAAGATAATGCCTTTGATACGATCAGTTATCCATGTTTCTGTAAATATACTTGATTGAATTTTTGCATAATTTTGTCTGTTTTTATTTGATATCAACCTTTTTGTATTTTCCAGCAGTGTCTTCTTGCTTTTTTCAATAACCGAAGTTAAAATATAGAAAAAATATCTAATGAAATATAAAAGCACGTTTACTTTGTTCAATATTGAATGATTGTACGTATTCATACATTTGTAACTACCATAAACGGATAGACAGAACAATCTCAAGGGGTACTTGCATTGGACGATTAAGGGTAGTGGCTATGAATCTCATTATTTCATTTATAAATAATTTACAATCATTTACCTTGCAATGCTAATACCAGATGGACCTGGTGTCTGAAATGATGCAGATATCTGAGGACATGAAGAACGGGATACAGATATCTGGGATGTAGATGTGTTAGACAGTGATTCTAAAAAAGTCGTATTCAAACTCTGATCTTGTGGTGACTGTGAAAATGACAGGTCCAAGGCGGGCTCATACTCCTCTGAATCTGAATCATATTCTGCTATTTTTGGATCTTCATCTATAAAAAAAGTCATTGAATGTCAATCCTTGTTTTAAGTGATAATTAACTAGATATACTTATATGATATCAATAGCATACTGCATACGGTGCCAAACAATTGTCTTTTATTGTTTTTGTTTTCTGTTTGGTGCCTGTCTTGTTTTTTTTTCGCATAAGGTCAAAAATATTCTTAAAAAACAAGGGTTATGATTGCCGATGAAATCTAAACCCAACCAGAGCATAGAGCGACAAAAAACATCCACTCCATCACAGACTCTTTGGTCTTTTGTGGATAGTTGTCTCATTGGCAATCATACCACATCTTCTTTTTTTTTTATATCCTTGGTGCATTGATTGTTTGTATGGAGAAACATCGTAGTTGATCAATTTCAACCGGCGAACCTTATTTTCATGGTTCGCTGAAAAATGTTATTATTTTGTTGTACATTTATATTAATATTTTAAGTACATTTAAAGTACACGTATGAAACAAGGAAGTTTCATCTGTGGAATTCGCCGTCATAATAGAGTGTCTTATGTTGAGTTCAAATGAGGTGTTTATGCAATCAAGACATGTATATCATAATTAAAAAAAAAAAATACCACCACATTTAAAGTAAGTAAAAATAGCACCATGCAAGTTTTGTGTTAATTATAGAAATTAATAGTTTTTTGTCGAGCCTGCAACTGTTGTTGCAGCAAGCTCGACATAGGGATAGTGATCCGGCGTCGGCGGCGTTAGTTAACTTTTTAAAAGCTTTATATTTTAGAAGGTGGAAGACCTGGATGCTTCATTCTTTGTATATAGATGCCTGATGTTACAAAGTTTCCGTCAGTCACATGTCAAATGTCCTTGACCTCATTTTCATGGTTCAGTTAAGATTTTTTGTAATGTTGAATTCTCTCTTATTATAAGTAATAGGATAAATATATTTGGTATGTGCGTACCTTGCAAGGTCCTCGTGCCCCTCAGACAGTTTTCACTTGACCTCGACCTCATTACATGGATCAGTGAACAAGGTTAAGTTTTGGTGGTCAAGTCCATATCTCAGATGCTATAAGCAATAGGACTAGTATATTCGGTGTATGGAAGGACTGTAAGGTGTACATGTCCAACTGGCATGTGTCAACTGACCTTGACCTCATTTTCATGGTTAAGTGGTTGTAGTTAAGTTTTTGTGTTTGGATCTGTTTTTCTCATACTTTATACAATAAATCTACTATATGTGTTGTGTGGAATGATTGTAAGGTGTACATGTCTAGCAGGCAGATGTCATCTGACCTTGACCTCATTTTTATGGTTAAGTGGTCAAAGTTTAAGTTTTTGAGTTTTGTTCTTTTTATCTCAGACTATATGCCATAGGTCAACTATATTTGGTGTATGGAAATATTTTATGATCTATATGTCAGTGGCGCAGGTTTTATTATAGACCTCGACCTCATTTTCATGGTTCATTGCTCAGTGTTAAGTGTTTTTGTTATGGTCTATTTGTTCTTAAACAATAAGTAATAGGTCAACTATATGTGTTGTATGGAAGCATTGTTAGCTGTACATGTCTGCCTGGCATGGTTCATCTGACCTTGACCTCATTTTCATGGTTCATTGGTCTTTGTTTAGTTATCTTGGTTAATGTGACAGTTTTTAATAAAGCTTTATTCTTAGGACTATCAACATAATATCAATAATTAGTAAAGAAGGCGAGACATTTCAGCATGTGCACTCTTGTTTACTATAGGCTTAACAACCCGTTGAAATTGAAACGCTAAAAAAATGTACTTTCTTAGTTTACAATGAAGCGGAGTGTGATTCAGGTGGAAGAAACGATGAACGATTGTTATCAGGTATATCGGTTAATTTTGTTGACTTAAGAATTCGAGTGTTGTACCTTTTTTGTCTGAGTGATGCACAATAAATGAAATTGTGTCATGCACCATGGTTGGGACATCTATAACTGAAAAATTTATTTCCTTGAATGTAGACAGGAAAGAAGTTAATGCATCTCTTTCCTCTTCTGTGATGCCTTTTGTGGTGTCTACATAATTGTTCAAGATGCTGTCTCCTACTTTTGGCAGAGCTATATTTGGACTGTAGTTTTGTAGAAATTGGTGAATTTCTACACTCATTTCTTTTGCTTTTTCAATTAGTGATTTAACTTCTTTACCTGAAGCAAATATTTTTGTAAATTAACCAGCATATGCCTGGGAAACCTAAAGCATTATAGTTGAAACGATTTTTATAATAAATAGAAATGTATTTAAGCACTCACTCCGTCCTAATTGTTCCATTAAGGGGAGCTCCCCAACAAATGAAATTGACGTCGACGTCCCCGCACGAAAGTCATTTCTAATAATCCTAGACAGATACTCTTTATTAGATTGCAATTGTTTTTCAAATCAGATGATCCCTCCCTCACACACACACACACACACACACACACAACACTTTCTACAGAGCCAACATTGAATCTGTCCCCCCCTTTTTTGACAATCAGTGCATTCCAAATGGGACATGAAGTTGGAACACCCATTTTTTGGACGATTTATGCCCTTGAATTGGGACATATAGTTGGAACTTCCCCTTTTTGGATGATCTATGCAATTGAATGGGTACATATAATTGGAACCACCTTTTTTTTAACAATCTATGGACTAGGATGGGAACATAAACTCCCTTCTTAACCCGGGTTAGGACCCCTCTTCTTTGATGATCAATGCACTTTCTAAGAAATCCATATTTTAATAAAGCTGATTTTTATATTAATGTGTTGAAAACTGTCATTGGTTTTTATATGGTCTGAATCAGCCATTCGGATAGCAACCATTTGATTGATTTTTTTTTTGGGGGGGGGGGGTGGATTTTTAGAGAAAAAAAGGTTTGTCTCCAGTTTTTGGAGAAAAAAATTATTTGTTTTTGACCCTGAGAAAAAAAATGTTTGTTTTACCCTCAGATGCCTCAGATGCCATTATATGTAATGCTAAAATTGAAAGAAAAAAATTAAAAAAATCCATATCCCCCCCCCCCCCCCCCAAAATCAAATGGTTACTGCCTAGGGCATGTAATGATTGTCAGGACTTGATATATTCTAAAGTATATGACTTTTTTGAGGATTCAGTCACAAATTTTAATCAAACCACTTAAAAACATTTATACAAATTTAATTATTACTTAATTATGAAAAATATTGTGATTGTAAGTCTACTGTACTCAACAAAGCAAAACAAATATTAAACATTTTTGAAGAAGATCCGAGAAAAATATATTTAGTCAGATTTAGTTAATTTAAAACTGGTTGATGTGAATGCTTATGCAAAGGGTATTCATGAATAACAGAATAATAAATTGTACAAAATTTAGCTAAAACTCAAACTTAATTAACAAATATTATTTCAATTAACAAATAAGAAGTTTAATGGAATGCAAATATTTGACCTATTTTGAAATTTGTCTGTTGTTCTCTATTCTGTTAATCCCTTTGAGACCCTCAGAAAATTGTATAGTGACACAGTTTACCATACATGGGTACTGTGGGTAAACTTTGTTAAATCAAAGATTGCAAATTAGTACAAAATATTTTAAACAAATAAAGAAAGAAGGAATGCTTTTCGGTGCAACAATTAGGACAATTTTTGTAATTCATATTATAAACGGAATCAATGTTATAGACTTAGTAGTAAATTAATAAAGTAGTAAAGTCCTTAATGAACCTCACCATAAATCTCTAAATGAATATAACATGTTTAATTAAAAATAAGGAGTTTATGTTATGATATAAATCCACATTTTTGAAATCATAGTTTCAAAATCATATTCGTAAGACAGATGTTACACCAGAAAGTTTTTGTTTTTTTATGAAATATTCAAGAAAATCAGAGATTATATGAAAACGAAACAAGCACCTGTGTACACGATGGTGATGTGTAAATATGGCATGCTCACAGCAAATGTCTTTTTTACGATGACGGAGCTGACAGAATTTGTCAAAATGTAAGTCGTGGTTAGTAGTGAACATGAAAACTATTGATGTTGACTTAAATGGATTACACAATGAATATTAAGCGATGTACCCAAATCGGCAAATAAATATAATTACGCTCGCATACTTGAGAGGTGAAGGTCGTTTACCGTTAAAAAATGTAAACAAACAGACGACGAGTGTTTTGTCGGGGGTTTTGCTTTATTTGTTTAATAAAATAGAAATATTTAATCAGAATAAAAAACTGTGCGTATTTTATAGTCAAACATACTCGGTATATCTGTCTCTACACCACTTCCAATGCCTTTGAACGAGGCGCTATCTTTGCAGAGGTCAATAATGTTTGATATTGCAGCGCTCACTTCCTTTGGCTTTGGGCCTCCCCCAGTCTTAACAGACTCTCTCCTATTGTCTGAAAATACCCTCTTTGCCACCTTTTTGCAGTTAGTCCATTTGTCCTTTACCTCTTTGGCAGTTCTAGTCGCAACTCCCATGGCACTTGTCTGCTGAGCAATGATTTGCCAAATTTGTGCTTTTTTTTTGTTTGTTATGGTGTTTGTTTGTTTGGAATTTATTATTTCATAGTGTAATTCAACCAAACTTTGAACTTTCAATTCTTCATCCTTGCTGAAGTTAGGTTTTTTTTGCCTTTTTTTGTCTGAGGTGACTGGTTCAGCCATATTGATTTCTTTCTGTCAGGAAATATGCATAGGAATAATGCATTGTGGGAACATAAATCCTCAGTTAAATATAACCCTTGGTTAAAAAAAATTTAACCGACGGTTACATAACCATGGGTTAAAATCATGTTGAACAACAGAATTTTAACCCTTGGTTATGCAACCGTCGGTTAAATGATTTAACCCTGGGTTATATTTAACAGAGGGTTAAATATAACCAAGTGATGAACAACTGGGTCCAGACTTCAAACTTTAGTTCAAATATCATTTGCATGGTCTGTCAGTTTTTTTATTGACACTTATCAAATACCCTGTACATGTTGATTTAAAAAGCAACTAGTTATCTGTTCCAACATAGTACAATCATTGGGGTTTGTTCACATGAATCACAAAAAAACAATGTTTAAATTCAAATGCGGAATCCGTTGTGCTAAATTGGAAGTTATATCAGATAACATTTTACTTCAATGATGAAAATGTTATAATATTGCACTATATACACTCTGTACTTTAACTTATAATGGAAAACATTAAACATTCATTTCAGCATCTGGGTCTTAATTGACTTTGGGTCAAGTAGTTTCAGGTAGGCATATTATGTTTAATAAACATCGTCATCTTACGTTTTATATACAGTACTTGCAAAACTTAGGCGTTACTTTTTAGCGATCCATCAGCCGTCACCGATCAGTCAAGTTCGCGTCAAACTAACGTCACCAATCCGACAGTCTTTTAGTAAAAGTCTTTGACTGATGGGATGGATCGGACGGATTGAACTCTACTACGTCACATGTTGAACTCATACAAATTATGGAATCTAAGTTTCGTTTCATTTAATAAAAATTGCGTCACGCAAAATATCCATCGTTTAGGTGTTAGACCACAAATTCACTATCTACAATTTAGAACGTATGAAAATGTAGCCCTACTCTGACACAAAATAGTTCTTTTGGTGTCATTGTTTACTTAAACTAACCAAAACCATTGCAGACATTAAACTTTTAGTGATTTGAAATTATTTAGACCATTTTGAGCCAAAATTTATTTGTCTATGAGTTTGCATTAACAATAGAGGATTAATGCCCTCCATAGAAATTCTAATTTAAGATTTCCAGAAAATCGGGAGTTATGTTTAGTAATACTTGTCTTCTTTCTTAAAAGACTTTAAACAATAGTTGATAGTTGGCATGTAGAAAGATGATACATGTACAAATCCGGATATACCTGGTTTCTATGAAGTTAAACTTAAGGCAAAGTATTAAGAAAGCTGTTAAAATTGCCAAAAAATGTTGAACAGATAGGGATTTTTAATTGATGGTCTAACATTTTCAAGTACAGAAGCTCGTCATTTTATTATGACATATGCAGATAACTCTTAATTTGAATATATTTTTTTCCAACCCCGATGAGTGTTAAAGCTCTGATAAATGAAATGAGATTATCATTTATTGCCAATTTCGGTGTATTATTTCCATTAAAAAAAAGATGGAAGTTGAAGACTCGAAAACAATGCAACCAACAATAAATGAATTTGAATGCCACTTTAAAAGATGTGTAAGACTATGAGAGCCATCTTGCACTCAAAACACTCGTAGGCATTTTGAAATATCTATGACCTGTGATATGGTTATACACATCATACTTAAGTTAACTATGAACGGTGATATGGTATACATATCACACTTAAGTTATCTATGACCGGTGATATGGTAAAAACATCATACTTAAGTCATGTATGACCAGTGATATGGTTTTACATATCATACTTAAGTTATCTCTGACCTGTGATATGATATACACATCATACTTAAGTTATGTATGACCAGTGATATGGTTATACACATCATACATAAGTTATCTATGACCAGTGATATGGTTATACACATCATACTTAAGTTATCTATTACCTGTGATAAGATATACACATCATACTTAAGTATCCATGACCTCTGATATGATATACACATCATACTTAAGTTATCATTGACCGGTGATATGATATACACATCATACTTAAGTTATATATTACCTGTGATATGATATACACATCATGTTTAAGTTATATATGACCTGTGATATGATATACACATCATACTTAAGTTATATATGACTGGTGATATGGTATACACATCATACTTAAGTTATTTATGACCTGTGATATGGTTTACACATCATACTTAAGTTATATAGGACCTGTGATATGATATACACATCCTACATAAGTTATCATTAACAAGTGGTATAATATACACATCGTACTTAAGTCATCATTGACTGGTGATACGATATACACATCATACTTAAATTATATATGACCTTTGATATGAGATACACATCATACTTTAGTTATCTATGACCGGTGATAAGATATACACATCATACTTAACTTATCATTGACCAGTGATATGATATACACATCATACTTAAGTTATCATTGACTGGTGATATGATATACACATCAAACTAAGTTATGTATGACCGGTGATATGATATACACATCATACTTAAGTTATGTATGACTGGTGATATGATATATACACATCATACGTAAGTTATCATTGACCGGTGATATGATATACACATCATACTTAAGTTATTTATGACCTGTGATATGATATACAAATCATACTTAAGTTGTCTATGACTTGTGATATGATATACACATCATACTTAAGTTATCTATGACCGGTGATATAATATACACATCAAACTAAGTTATATATGACTAGTGATATAATATACACATCATACTTAAGTTATCATTGACCGGTGATATGATATACATGATATACACATCATACTTTAGTTATCTATGACCTGTGATACGATAAACATATCATACTTAAGTTATCTATTACCTTCGATATGATATACACATCAAACTAAGTTATCTATGACTGGTTATATGGTATACACATCAAACTAATTTTCCATTGACTGGTGATACGATATACACATCATACATAAGTTATGTATGACCTGTGATATGGTTTACACATGATACTTAAGTTATATAGGACCTGTGATATGATATACACATCCTATATAAGTTATCATTAACAAGTGGTATAATATTCCACATCGTGCTTAAGTCATCATTGACTGGTGATACGATATACACATCATACTTAAATTATATATGACCTGTGATATGAGATACACATCATACTTTAGTTATCTATGACCGGTGATATGTTTATACACATCATACTTAAGTTATCTATAACCTGTGATATGATATACACATTATACTTAAGTTATTTATGACCTGTGATATGATATACAAATCATACTTAAGTTGTCTATGACTTGTGATATGATATACACATCATACTTAAGTTATCTATGACCGGTGATATAATATACACATCAAACTAAGTTATATATGACTAGTGATATAATATACACATCATACTTAAGTTATCATTGACCGGTGATATGATATACATGATATACACATCATACTTTAGTTATCTATGACCTGTGATACGATAAACATATCATACTTAAGTTATCTATTACCTTCGATATGATATACACATCAAACTAAGTTATCTATGACTGGTTATATGGTATACACATCAAACTAATTTTTCATTGACTGGTGATACGATATACACATCATACATAAGTTATGTATGACCTGTGATATGGTTTACACATGATACTTAAGTTATATAGGACCTGTGATATGATATACACATCCTATATAAGTTATCATTAACAAGTGGTATAATATCCACATCGTGCTTAAGTCATCATTGACTGGTGATACGATATACACATCATACTTAAATTATATATGACCTGTGATATGAGATACACATCATACTTTAGTTATCTATGACCGGTGATATGTTTATACACATCATACTTAAGTTATCTATAACCTGTGATATGATATACACATTATACTTAAGCTATTATTGACTGGTGATAAAATATACACATCACACGTAAGTTATCTATGACCTGTGATATGATATACACATCATACCAAGTTATCATTGACTGGTGATATATTATACACATCATACTTAAGTTATCATTGACTGGTGATACGACATACACATCATACTTAAGTTATTTATGACTGGTGATATGATATACACATAATACTAAAGTTATCTATTACCGGTGATATGGTTATACACATCATACTTAAGTTATTTATGACCTGTGATATGTATACACATCATACTAAGTTATCATTGAATGGTAATGTATTATACACATCATACTTAAGTTATGTATGACCGGTGATATAGTATACACATCATACTTAAGTAATGTATGACTGGTGGTATGTTATACACATCATACTAAGTTATTTATGACCGGTGATATATATACACTTATCACATACTTGCTATAAATACTTTAGGTTTTGCATATGCAAAAACTTCAAAATTGCCCCGGGCAAAAAAGAGTATTTTGATAATGTGCCCTCCAATTGACGTGACCTCATTGCGTCCTTAACGATAATGCCGAGCAATGACGGTGCAAAATTCTCGCGTTTGTGTATTGCCATATTCTAAAAATAAGTGGGTTTGTGACAATACATTTCAATGGAGTAAAGGATAAAAACTAAATTTGAAAATGTAATAAAACTTTTGTGATTTTTTTTTTTAAATTTACCTGTTCGGTTTCATCAAATTGTTATAATTGAAATTTTTTCCCTCTTTCCTGCAAAACGTAAATACGTGATTAATGGAGTATAACATGTCTTCTCCATATTGGCCCTGGTATGATCCTTCGACCCATATCGGCCCTCGGCTAAATCCTCAAGGCCAATATGGGAGTCTCGGGATGATACCAGGGCCGATATAGAAAAGGGCATGTTATCATCTATACATCATACTAAATTTCCATTGACTGGTGATACGCTATACACATCATATTTAAGTTATCTATGACCGGTGATAGAATATACACATCTTACTTACTTATATATGACCGGTGAAATGATATACACTTCATACTAACGTTATATATGACCTGTGATATGATATACACATCATATTTAAGTTATCTGTAACCGGCGATATGGTATACACATCATACTTGAGTTATGTATGACCGGTGATATGGTATACACATCATACTTAAGTTACGTATGACCGGTGATATGATATACACATCATACTTAGGTTTTATATGACCTGTGATATGATATACACATCATATTTAAGTTATCTGTTACCGGTGATATGGTATACACATCATACTTGAGTTATGTATGACCGGTGATATGGTATACACATCATTCTTAAGTTACGTATGACCAGAGATGGGTCCGATTACTTTCAATGTAATTAATTAAATTACAATTACTTTTTCATTTGTACGATTAAATTAAATTATTGATTACATTATTTCTGAAAGCGTCTGATTAAATTAATGATTACATTGGCAAAGTAATCATGATTACATCTGATTACAATGAACTTAAAACCAAAACATTTTGAATGATGTGAATGAATAAACGTTGAATATAACTATAGCATTTTTGTGAAAGTATTTCATTTGGTTCAATTATAAAATAATAACTTCAAATTAAACTTCATCTTTTTAAATAAACACCAAATTTCACTAAATATATATACATCAAACTTTATCACCAATGATCTCTGATTTATTTTGAATTAAATTTAATAAAGATATTTCATAATCAAGAGTTTTTTTTGTTTGTCTTCTGCATTGTTCTGACCTCTTTCATAATTTATATGTATTCCAAGTTGCAGTGTATGGAAGTTTAAAGCTGGATGAAATAAAGTTACCAGTTAAAACTATGTTTAGTTTTAATAGAAATGTTTAATCAAATTGTAAACAATATGTAAGTACTAAAAATCATTGCATTTTACATGTCCAGTCCAAATACAAAAAAAAATTAAACAACATATTTGTCCAACTTTTAATTTACTTTGTGCTAATTAGATACATTTTCATGTCTGATTTATCTTTTATCATATATATTTCCCTACAGCTATACTGAATTGGTAATTGCAGTAAAAACAAACCTTAATTAGTCTCCTACCTGTCAATTCAAAGTTGACAAAAATCACAAAAAATAACAAAAGATTATAATTCAGGGTTAAAGAAAAGTATAACTTGAATATATAACAGTTATTATCAATTATTTATATGAAAATCTTTATAAAACGATGAATATACATGTACGTACAATATCTTTTACCAAGATAAAAGGTAAATAATTGTATTATATGTCTGCTTAGGCTGATAGTGACTTTTCAAGACTGCAACAGTTTATTTTTTTACTGAAGTAGACATGCTTAAAGTAACCAAACCATTTTAGTATGTTTAAAATTTATCAAATATGAATAACAAAGAGGTTCATTTAATGACCAAAAACACAATTTTAGATTTTGTTCATTGTAATAGAAATGTAATCAAAAAGTAATCATGATTACAAGGTATTTTGAAAAGTAATTGATTAAATTAAATTACATGTAATCAGATTCTTGGCTGATTAATGATACCAGTGATTACTTGAAAAATTGTAATCAATTAGAGCTGATTAACGATTACAATTACAATTACCCCAAGTCTGCGTATGACCGGTGATATGCGCGGGTATGTTAATGCTGTATTTTCAAAAAAATGAAAAAATGATACTTAAATTTCAACTTTTAATTAAAAGACTTTTTGACTCATTTATAGTGTAATTTGTTATATTTTTTAGTTTTGCTAGTATGTTGACAACATAAATTTTCGTTTTCAAAAATAACATTCTCAAATTATCACGTGGTTATCACGTGACACTCAGAATCTATTTATAAACGTGAAAACAGTAAACTCAAAAGTGCTAGCGTGTAGACACTCTTTTTTTTCTAAGTAGTGTTATCTGTGGATAGCTTATATACTAAAGTATTAGAAAAGTGCTACTCGCCTCCTTTGAATAAAAAGATTAATTAAATAAACGGAGATTTTCGACTGAATTGCGCCAAAAATACTATGACCTTCACTTAAACGGTATAAACAACAAGAACCGAGTAGCAGTTTTCGTAAAATATTAATATTCAGCTTTCTGTACGTTCATTTGAATCGAAATTTCATTATTTCTACACGCTAGCACTTTTGAGTCAAAGTTAACTTGTTTCACAAGTTTTCGGGACCGTCATTGTTTACAAACGCACAAGTGATTTTCAAAGGGAAGTAATTCTGTAATAAGAAATAAAAATTTCAGTCATCGGGAAATTGTTGCTGATCTTTATTTAAATGTACGTTTTGTTGCATTTTCTCCATAACCAATTTATTTAATAAAAGAAACAAAGTATATAAATATATATTTTACTCGGAGAATAGATCAGAATGATTATAATTACACATCGGCTTGGTATGAATACCCCTTTTCATTCTGTTTGGTATTTTTTGGCAAAAAAATTATGTATTGAATTTTTCTACGGACACTGTAGCTTTATCTACCAATAAAACATGACCTCCGTGTATTCGCACAACAGTGTGGGAAGTGTTGTTAAACACCATTCAATCACTCAGATAGTTCTTTGAATTGTGTTTTCTATTTTGTCAGATGAGGTGCCTCTCATGTTTGGGTTTTGCCTCTTGTAACAGTGTAAACTGTCAGAGTGTACAATAACATCTTGAATCTTGCTCATTCTTCATGTCAGAATCATACAGACCCATACACTGTACATCATTCAATCGTTGGTCACAGTGGCAATCACACCATATAGTAATGACAGCTTGGAATATATATATATTCAATGTCCTGCTTATTTTTCTCTCAATAAATCTAATTACCACATGATAGAAAACATAGTTTAAGAAAAATAGATGTTGATTTCATAGAAAAAAAACTTATGATGGTCAGAAAGTATGGGACTATTAAATCAATTTATACCAAAGTCCAAGAGCTAATGGAAATTTAATTATAAATCAAATCCTGCAACATTTTTATCACACATTCCCGTCATTCCCTTTACACCATGTACACATTCAATGAACATTCTGTGTCTCATTCAAGCATACTTAAAACTCCAGAATATGTATTTATTCTATGTATGTATATATGTACCATTATCTCTGTAACTTAAATTTGTATTTAGTTTATGAGAATAAAATATTCCAAAACTGCAGAATATTTTCTTTTACAGCTTATTTTCTAAAGCTTGTAGAGCAAAAGTTTGGTTGGCTTGCTTGTTTTGTTTGTATAAACATTTACCCAAGCTTAAAGCACTTAATATTGTCATCTTCAAACAATAAATATAGGCAAACTTAAACCTGTAAATATTATAGTTAAATTCAATTGGATGTTATTTAAATTATCATTGTACAATATACAAACAAAGCAAGCAAGGTAACCAAAGTCTTGCTCTACATGCAATAGGAAAATAGCTGTAATCTGTGCCTTCTTTTTAAGGTACAGGGAAAAGAAATATATAGGGTGTAAAGTTTTTTAAAGAATATATAATTTTGCAGGGTAAAGAAAAGATGTTTTTTGATTAAAAAAAAAAGATAAAAATTCTCTTAACAACTAATTGCCCCCCCCCCCCCCCCCCCTCAGTTCAGATCCCAATTTATGTATCTGAGGCCTAAATCTATATAAATTAGAAAAATCATGAACTTGGACAACTGTTTTAATTATCTTTATTTTATTTATATCAATATAATAATATATTATCTTTTACAATTGCAATGCTAACCATCAATAAGGTGTTTATTTTTAATGATAAACAGCATAAAACTAGCAGACATCAGTTTAAACCATGTTGAAAAGTTAAAGTTATAATATTTATCATCTTTTTAAGCTTCATGTAATTAGATAATTGAATTAATATTGATAATTGCTCTTCAATAAGCATTATTTGGTACTTACTGAAAAGGTGGAGTGAATGATTTTGTAAGGGAATATATGATCAGTGTCTAACAGAAAACCCTACAGGGCAATCTCAAAGTTGTTTCATTTAACCCAAGTAATCTAAAATATACATTCACTGATTGATTGATTTGAAATTGTGTATTAAATGCAGCCAACATGACTTATTTTACTTCATGTGGTATGTTTGTCAATGTGTCACAACTTACCATCATAACCAAATAACATAGAATTTTTTGTTTTTTGTTATAAAACATGTTTCACAATCATAGAAATTAGGGAATGGGTGATCCTATTGATGAATCTATTTGCTAATTTGTATGTGAAAACATTTCATCATTCCTAACACTTTTTCTTTTGTTTCACATTATTATTAATAAACAATATTAATAATTTTTATTTAAATATTCCATGGAGCACAGCTAATTAATATACTTCATCCGCCGAATGAAATCACAATTTGTAGATCTACACAGTGACACATTTATGAAGTAAAAGTTCAGTGAAACATCCTCTCCTCAGTGATCATATTAATTAGGACACAATATCACATACTATATGTTCTCCACTTTCTTATAAATTTTTCCTTTGTTGATCATGAACACATGTTCCAGAATCATTGCAGTTAGTTATTCATTCATTTCAACATATTTCCTTTTGTTGAACCTGCTTTTTAATACAGCAGCAAATTTTTTTTCTCACTTATTTTTAATACAGTCAATTAACTTCTACATTGTTCTAATTTGTATTCCTTTTAGCACAGTTAAAACAGTCTTGATTCCATTCATTTTGTCACACACATATATATATATTAAGTAAAGAGTTGCCTTTTCAGGAAAATTAATTTTCTCTTTAAATCTCAATGTACAGGAATCTGATAATATGAAAATAATATCCTTGTTTGGGTTTCATTTGTTGATCGTCCTTTGAATGACAAGTGCAGTCCTTGAGTCTTATTCATTTTATCAAATGTGCTATTGTATTGGAAGTGGCCATTGTTTCTCATTCATCTTAAAATTCTGCAAAAAAAAAAGGATATTATTATACACAATATAATTAATTTATAAGCCCCATTGCTATATATATGCATCTATTACTTCAATCATTGTACTTGATTTACATGCTCTTAATGTGCCCTGTTATTAATATTTTGAACATAAAAGTTATCTTATTCTTATTCTGATACAAACATAGAACTTCAATATAATCAAATTTTAGTAAGCTTAATAGCCTAAGCCCTTAGTATCAGCAGTGGTTGGTAAAACCAATAGTAAACTTACATGTTTGTAATAAAATAATTGCCATGTTTGTTGACTTTCTTAACACATAAATATAATAGACAGATTAATCTAAACTCATAAGCAATTAATCTTTAAATAGCTTTCATATCACTTCATGTGACTATAAAATAAGTGTCAGTTACAATAATATAATATTTGAATGCTTACATGATAATGCAGACTTCCTATATGTCAAGTCACTTGGAAGCAGTAAAAAAAAAAACAGTGAATACAAATTCTGCAAAAGACAAATATAAAATTGCATAATCAAAACTTTAAAAGCAATAAACACACCAAAAGTTTTTTTAAAACATGTAGGAAATAGGCAATAAAGGAGATATTTAAAAAAAAAAGATTGATTGTTGGTTGCTTAATGTCCAGTGGCAAATATTTAAAAGACTGTCAGGTATTTAATCTGTATGATATTGAAATATTTACATCAATGTAGATTGACAAATTTTAAAGTCACTTATTTGTATTATAACATTTTAATAGTTATCAAGCAAATCCTACAAGTAATAAATAGTCTTAAAAATGTCAATTGAATGAAAGTGGTGATCAATTTAAAATTTTCATATCTTTAACTAAAAATTAAATTGGATAATATATTAACTGAGATGAGCAAATTCTCTCATTTTGTAAAATCTCAGTAGCCTGTTAATAACTGAAATATGACTTAATAGTACATTTTATTTGTTTGTACATGCATTTATAAATTCTTTGTCTTTGTGTGACTGGTATTTTCTCATAAACTTAGAAATGACAATGGATATATAAATACTATTTGTGAAACAAATCCAAGTTTTATATTTATAAAATTCATGCTTAAATCACAAATTAAGTCAATTAAAAAAAACCAATGCCATTCTTTGTTTAACATGTAAAAACACCAACACTGGTCATTTGTGTGGGTGGTGTATAAAAGTATAAAAAAAATTGACTAAGCCTAAGGAGAGGTGGACTTGGTATACATTTCCATTCTCAATTTTATTTTTATGATAATAAGGGGTGCACCCCTTACTACCAAAGTTAAGGAGCTATGTATACATAAATGAATAGTTTTAATTTATTTCATACACTAAACCAAGGGGGAATTAAATGGGGGGAGGGGTAATTATTATGTAACAGTTGGCTTGGAAAAAGTCAAGTCTACTATAACTAATATTAAAACAATCTTTCTCCGAGCATTGTTTCCGTTTAGCCAACTTTATTGTTTCATTGATTGATTCATAGGTCAAAGGTTTTCGTCGTCGGTTATCGTAATAAATGACGAATTATGAATTTTTTGATTCACTTCAACAAATTCAATCAGAAGAAATGGGTACCGATGATAAAGAGTTACAATTTACAGCGTATTTACCTCAAAATGTATGCAAAATCCACCTTTCCATTGTGATTTCCATGTGCCGACTTCTTTGACAAGGTGCTCAACAGCTGATGATAATGAGTGTGACGTGACAAGCTAAAAATTGACGTTGATGAATCTTAGTTTTTGGCGATTTTCTTACTCAAAACTGTAAGTTTTCAAGGGAACAACGGTCATGTTTGAAGATATTGTTAATGTCGCAATGATGTTGTCGAAAAACAACAAGTTGATAAATCTTTGATCTCGGTGTAGCCAAAAAATCACCACTCCATAGCAAATTCTCCCAACGTCCGATTTAGCCAATCAAAATTCGTATAGTTTCGAAAATGACGTAATAGATGAGATTTCGATGCAATCACCAAAAATCGTCAAAAATGATTTGAAACCGCATTAACCTACCCGCGTGATATACACATCATGTTTAAGTTATCTATGACCTGTGATATGATATACACATCATACTTAAGTTATCATTGACCTGTGATATGATAAACACGTCATACTTAAGTTATCTATTACCTGTGGTATGATATACACATCATACTTAAGTTATCATTGACTGGTGATACAATATACACATCATACCTAAATTATCTATGACCAGTGATATGGTATTCACATCATACTTAAGTTATGCATGACCGATGATACAATATACATATCATACTTAAGTTATATATTACCTGTGATATGATATACACATGATAATTAAGTTTCTATTGACTGGTGTTACAATATACACATCATACTTAAGTTATCTAATACCTGTGATATGATATACACATCATTCTTAAGTTATCAAATACCTGTGATATGATATACACATCATACTTAAGGATGTACTTAGGTGAGGTTTTGGAATTTGTGTCAAATGATCGGACTTCTTGGTGTTTTCCATACAATACAATGTCAAATATTTTGCTCCATAACACCCATTTATTTTTTTTCATACAAGACTTAATAGCTGATGAAAGGTCATTTAGCAAATTTTAAGAATATTCTTGATTTTCTTGCTTTTGTTTTGCGACCCAAATAATACCAATGTAAATATAAGGTAAAAGTCCGAGTCAGCCTTTTCCCGCCATATTTAAAATCTCAAATATTTCGAAAAGGAGGTCTATGACCTATCAATATATTTAGCTTATCTTTATCCTTAATTGATGCTCTACCAGCTTATAGTATCAATTTTAGTTTCTAAATTTCTTAATTTTTATCATCTTACCTCACCTTAGTACATCCTTAAGTTATCATTGACCGGTGATACAATATACACATGATGCTTCAGTTATCTATGCCTGGTGATATGATATACACATGAAACTTAAGTTATGATTGACCTGTGATACAATATACACATCATACTTAAGTTATCTTTGACCTGTGGTATGCTATACACATCATACCAAGTCATCACTGACTGGTGATGTATCATACACATCATACTTAAGTAATCTAATACTGGTGATATGATATACACATCATAATTAAGTTATCATTGACTGGTGATATAATATACACATTATACTTAAGTCACCATTGGCCGGTGATACAATATACACATGATACTTAAGTTATCAATGCCTGGTGATATGATATACACATCATACTTAAGTGATTATTGACCTGTGATACAATATACTCATCATACTTAAGTTATCTTTGGCCTGTGGTATGATATACACATCATACCAAGTTATCATTGACTGGTGATATATTCATACACATTATACTTAAGTTATGTATGACCGGTTATACAGTGGAGATCACTTCTAACCTCTCATTAGATCTGTCAGAATAATCTTTCATAGAACTGTTCTAACCTGTCATAGAACAGTTCTACCTCGAACAGTTCTACCCTAGAACTGTTCTAAGTAGAACTGTCAGAACCAGTTCTAGGTAGAACTGACTAAATCAGTTCTAGGTAAAACTGTCAGGATCAGTTCTGGGGTAGAACTGTCTAAAACTGTTCTAGGTAGAACTGTCCAAATCAATTCTAACCGTAGAACTGTCAGCAGAACTGACCAAATCAGTCAGGACTGTAGAACAGTTTTAAATAACGTCACTGCAGTAAGGGCACTTAAGAATTTAGGAGAAAACAAATCACTTCCAATTACTTTGCTATATAATAGCAGATTTTCTATATGTTTTACTGATCAAACGTTACATGTACAAATATCGAAGTGGATAGAAGGTTATCCAACTCATCGGAGGAATATTTTTATAAGATTGCATATGAAACATCATTGTTTACGTTTCTTCGTTCCCCGTTTTTAACAGTCTCTTCTTAATATAACTCTGCATTTAATTCATGGAATTTTAATCGAAATTTAGTTAATTTACCTTGTTTGCCTTGGATTTACATTCATGATTTAAGATTCTGTTTTGACAAATGTTCAAACGAAAATTGTACAGTGGATGAATTATGGGATATTAATGAAAAAAGTGTTGTATAATGTAAAAAAAAAACTAAATACATTTGCACCATCTCGTCAATGTTAGCCAGACTTATCCATAACGATTATAAATGATATCTGGGAGTCTGGAACGTCAGAAAAATATACTCGATCTGAACATGAATGAAACATTTGCCCCTGGACGTTCGGCTACAAACAAAATCATGCATTTTTCTTTGCCTTCTTCAAATTTTATTAACAGTATACTATTCCAAAAAGGGAACTTCTCATACCTGTACTTTTTATTTTAAAATAAAGTATATGAATCAGTCATGTGAGTGTTGGATGATGCCGTTAAATAGTTTTGTTTAAAAAAAACAACATCACAAACAAGTCACTTTAGTGACGGTTCATTATTATGGATACAGAGAGGAAATAACGGCGCGCTAAATTTTGAGATACATGGTAGGGTATAAATACACCTAATCGCTATTTGTGCGCCATTACTGGATATCACACAGGTCCCCGTAGAATTTAAAACAAAATATCTGACGCTACAATGGAAAAGTGATTGCTTGTTGTATGATACAAAAGTTCAAACGACCGGGTCAGCAGGGATTACCGATAAGGTGTATTGTGTTCCAAAGTTGGTGTCATTTTTATCAAACTATCCGTCCTGACATAGAAATATTATTGGTCTACAATGAGGCCATACATATTTACATGGTAAAGTGTAAATATGTTCAGTTTTGGTTGATGCGGTCAAATTATTTTGTTAAAAAGACTCAGTCTGATATATCGAAACTACTGAAATTTGTTTACAATTCAATATTTTGAATGAAAAGAGGACTTGCTGGTACTTTAAATTGATGTGGAAATATGGTCAGTTTTGGTTGATGCTGTCACATATGGTCAGTTTTGGTTGATGCTGTCAAATATGGTCAGTTTTAGTTGATGCGGACAAATAATTTTGTTACATGAGTCAGTCTGAGATATCAAAATTACTGAAATTAGTTTACGATTCAAAATTTTGATTAAAAAGAGGACATCCTGGCACTCTAACTTGATGCAAAAGAAATTAGGTAGCATTTGTGTTCCAATATTTCTATCATTTGTATTATCATGATTATACAATCCATCCTTGCATAAAAATATTACAGATTTACTATGCGACTATAAGCAGGTGTTTCATAAAAAAGAGCAAATATGGTCAGTTTTGGTTGATGCGGTCAAATATCGTCAGTTTTGGTTGATGCTGTCAAATATGGTCAGTTTTGATTGATGCAGACAAATAATATTGTTACATGAGTCAGTCTGAGGTATAAAAACTACTGATATTTTTTTTCTGATGCGATATTTTGAATAAAAATAGGAAATGCTGGCACTCTCAATTGATGCAAGAAAAAAAAATTGTGGTCATTGATTTCCAATATTACAGTTATTTATATACAAACAGTCCCTCTTGACATAAAATTATAACTGAAAAACTGTGCAGCTATATAGATCTACATAAAAAAGCAAATATGGTAAGTTTTGTTTGATGCGGTCAAACGATTTTATTACACGACTCAGTCTGAAGTATGACAACTACTGATATTTGTTTATGATTCAATATTTTGAATAAAAAGCACATGCTCATTGGCGGATCCAGGAGGGGGGTTGGAACCCCCCTTCTTTTTTTGGACGATCAATGCATTTGAATGGGAGCATATATCATATAGTTGGAACCCCCATCCCCTCCCCTTTTACTCTGGGTTGGGAACTCCCCTTTTTAAAATGGCTGGATCTGCCCCTGCATGCTCAGGCACTATAAATTGATGCGAACAAAACTGCTTTCCAATATTGCTGTAACTTGTATATTACAGTCCCTCTTGACCTAAAATTATAACTGAAGTACTGTGCAGCTATATAGATTTACAGAAAGAAAGAGCAAACAATTCAGTCAGTTTATATTGATGCGGTCACAAGATTTTTGTTAAACAGGTCCGTCCGAGGCATGAAAACTACTCGTCAACAGATATCACATTTGTGGATTGGGAAACAAGTTATTACATTTGGTTAATGAAGTCAGATAATTTTGTGATAACTAGCCATCCTGACTCCCGGAATGACAAATGTAAAACAATTTAAATAATGATGCCCCCCTAATAATAACAGCCTAATTTATGTACAAAAAATGAAAGAAAACAAAACATTTATGTAACACATCAACAAAAGAAAACCACGAATTACAGGCTCCTGACTTGGAACAGGCACAAACATGCAGAATATGGTGGGGCTAAACATGTTCTCTTGCCGATTATAAATCTGAAATAAAACCGTCAAAATAGCAAAACTCTATATAATATTAACGGCTATTTTGTCGAAGCCTTTTTATTTAGATACAGAGTTCTTTAAACTTATAAATCAATTCTAGCCGTAGAATTTATAAATCAATTTTAGCCGTAGAATTTATAAATCAATTCTAGCCGTATAATTTGAAATCAATTTTAACCGTAGAACTGTTCTAGAAGTAGAACTGACCACATATTTGTTCAGTTCTAGCTAGAACTGTCTAAAACTGTTCTAGGGTAGAACTTTTTGGTGATATTAATTACATTATGGATTTATCTAACTTATTTTTCACAGGTTATGTGTTGTGGCCTTTAAGAAAAATCAAAATGGTGAAAACATTGCAGTTGTTTATTTTACGGAAATATTAGAATCACTTATATAATCGAGATGAACCCTGCCAAAAAAAGAAGAATGTCTCAGACAGTAAGTGTTTTTAAACAAATATGAAATTTTCGACAATTCTGTCAAATTTTCTTTGTGAAAACAGGCGGTTACTTTTGTTTTTGCAAAGAATATTCCAATGTTCCCTTTCTTTAGCGTACGTACAGTCCTTGGGTGGTGTAAACTTCCCACTAACACCATACACCATTACACCATACATCATACACCATTACACCATACACCTTGTACCATTACAACATACACGTTACACCGTTGCACTATACACCTTACACATTACACCATACATGTTACACCTTGGCACCATACACCTTACACATTACACCATACACCATTCCCGATTCTAGTCTACACGATCCAAAATTACCCATAATGCAATAAAATTTCAAATATTAAGATTATTATTATTGCTTATGTTTACAATTCGAAAAAAATAAATAAAAAGAACTTCGTTTTCAACCAATGAAATGTCGTACACCATCATTCACACCATTGCCGATCGCACGTTACACAACAGCACCATTCCTCATACACCATTACACCATTCCCCTTACACCATGCACCATAGCACCATACACCATTTGCCATACACCATTACACTAACACGTTTTTGGGGAAGTTTACACCATCCAAGGGCTGTATAATTGATCACTTTTCTTGAATAGTAAAGTATAAATACCCAATAAACTGTTAAATATATATATTTTCTCTTGAACTCATAAACGTCTTAACGACCTTCTTAGTTAGGTGATATAGAGTGTATTATTGAAATAGTTAATGCATGAAATTCCCCCTGGGGTGATGTGTACAAAAAAAGATAAGACAACAATGCGAACTTAAGACAGAGTCCGTCTCCTGTTCTATGTGACTTCACTAGAAACGAATACATATAGTAAGCAAGAGAAATAAGGTATAAGGAAAGCCAGACCATCAAGCAAGTACATGACACGAAATTAAATATGAATTAAATTTATAATTTCACAATTATTATTACAAACAAATGTTATGTGGGATCTATGAATTCGCCATAACGTCCGGTAAAAAATGGGACGTAAAATCCGAAGTCTCAATTGGAGGATTGAAAAACATACAGGTATATCTTATTTGTTTTATTAGTGCTTGCTATCACTACAAACTGCTCAGAGTCTGAATTGACCAGTTGTTGTGCTCGACCAGTAAAGTCGAGCACATATTTTACTCGACCTTATCTCGACAGTACTTAAATGTACTAATATGTACTCGACTTAGGTTTCGACTTTACTAAATTAGTCTGAATTTGGTCTCGACCAATTCTCAACCAGTCCTGACCAGTCTTTACCAGTCTCACCTGTCTCGATCTGTCTTGATTATATATGTTATTCTCGTGGGATTTTGTCTGATGCTTGGTCCGTTTCTGTGTGTGTTACATTGTAGTGTTGTGTCGTTGTTCTCCTCCTATATTTAATGCGTTTCCCTCAGTTTTAGTTTGTTACCCCAAATTTGTTTTTTGTCCCTGGATTTATGAGTTTGAACAGCGGTATACTACTGTTGCCTTTATTTGACAGAGCTCGACTAATCCCGACCAATCTTACGGTTACCTATAGTTGTTAATGTTTGTGTCACTTTGGTCTTTTGTGGATAGTTGTCTCATTGGCAATAATACCACATCTTCTCTTTTATATTTATCATCTTGATTTATTTAACATCAGAATCTTACTGAGATATCTGTTATCCGAAATATATTTATAAATAATTACATTTATTGTTACCTTTTTTTGTATTTGGTGTTGTTGTGGAGACTTTTTTAGGCGTTTATATATATATATGTTCATTTTATAGTTATTAAATGGTGATGTTGTACCCTTTTTGACTTGTTATATAATATTTTGTAGTGTACATAATCATACTACATGATCCATCGTCGAAGTGATGTCTTTCTATCAGTTGTTTCTTGTTTAACTGTACCGCTTGATAAATTAAACACACTCAAATCATCAATCTGAAAGAAAATGAAAATGAATAATAAAATGTAGGACATCTTTAAATAAACTGTTATCAATGATATATGTCTCGCCCTTTTGTAATTTTAATTAACGTTATGCAAATGTTGAAATTAAAATACTGTGAAAGTACTTTAATTCGTGGGTATCAATTTTTGTGGTTTGAGCAACATTTCCTTGTTCGTTGGTTTTTAAATTCGTGGATTTAAGTTTTCTTACAAAAAAAGAAAAAAAAAAGGAAAAAGTGAAGCCATTAGAAACGAAGGATATAATTGTTTGGATTGACGGAAATTGCAAATTCAACATTGACCCGTACGTAGTGATGACACTTATTAACTGAGATAGAGTGATGAACAGATTAAAGACCTTTAAAGGTGTTAATTAGACCATAAACATGTCACCTTAAGAAAACAGTATCAAAAGCAAGCCCAGCATAAAATTATTATTTCAAATACGTACATGAACTATGAGGACAGGAAATGAACACTTTATCATCGAATATCAATGCCGGGAATCTGACTTTCATTGATCAAAAATATTTTGTTATGCGAATTAAAAGATAAAAAGTTGGACAGTTTACGTGTTCTAAAGATTTAATGGGTACAATACTGCCTGCAGTTGTAGTTCATATTGCATTTTCTCTGTAACTCCTCCGTGTATTTTAGTATTCTCAGACAGTTCGGCGATATTCAATATACTTTCTAGATCATATCAGTAGTCAAACTTACATGGTGATATTTCTATGTCTTGATTTGGACAAAGGTTGTTTTATTTCGTTGGACACTTAAATTCGTGAATAAAGTCATCCACGAAGACAATGAAAATTGGTACCCCACGAAAAAAAGTACTTTCACAGTAGCAATACTTTAAGTACAGCTATTTGTAAGATCCAGGCAGGGGGTGATTCATGTATGTCTCAGAACTGCTTTATTCTTTTATATAATAGTTAGCTAAGATTGAAATAAAGTTTGCAAGCTTTTTTTTTAAATTTTGTTGAACGGTTGCTATGGAAACATGCAGCCATTTTTTTGAGAAATTTATGATGAAATCAGGCGGGAAAATTGGAAAATGTCTACTTTTTGGTTGCAGCAATTTCAAGACAATGACAATTTCAAGAAAAAAAATAATTTCAACATATAAATAGGCATTATTTGAAGTTTATATTTTGATGTTGAGGTTGTGATTTTTTTTTTTGATATTAGGCTAAAATGGTATTTAAAAAGGTGCAAAAATCTGTATTTTGACATTTTCTGAAAATAGCTTATTTACATTGAATTATTAAAAACAGGAAAAAAACATCTGGGTTTTTTTTAAATATTTTGTTACCATGGCAACAAAAATTGGTAAAATTCATCAAAATGACAAAACACAATACTTGTTCATTATCAAAATTTTTGCTATTTTTTTTTATATTAATGTAATTTAACAGACAATAAAACTTATGATTTGTTTGAAAATGATAAAAAATATATAAGCTTTAATTTAAGTGGCTGAAAGACCATAGCGACAAAAAAAACCTAGCAACCGGTCTGAAATTGCTGAAATAATTCAGAATCAGCATCAAATACATAGATGTCTAGGTATTGGATACATATAAATAATAGAGTTTGAATAATATACTCAACAGTTAGATAGTTAATTTACACTTGATCTGCTTTTGGTTACCATTGGAACAAAAAAGTTCAAATTTGATACAAACTATTATGTACCTTATAATATCTGTTTTGCGGCCCTGTAAATGGACTTCTTTCAACCATAATAAACAAAAATCATATTTCTCTATATTTACAACTCATATCTCTTGATTTCATGAAAGGTCATTTGTTTATTGTAATAACAAAGTATGGCATAGAAATTTTAGATGGAGAGACAGAGTAAATAATGTAGGACTGCTGAATTTGGTGCATGGTTTCCTCAAAAATTTGTATTCCTGGATTTTTCTCAATATCTCAAAATTCAAATTTTATTTGGTCTAAAATCGTAAAAGTAAACGGTGCGTCTAAACACTGCTAAGGACTCCTTAGTGCACTAAAGACCTATACAATGCCACTAAGGACTAGAAGGAGTGCTGCTATATATATTATTTTTACATATTATGGTAGAGATAGATATTTAATGCAAAAAATTCAAATTTTGTAGAAAAATAATCATAAATAAATAAGATATTCAACATTATTTAAACGGTTCATTCCTCCTATTCCCACTTTTTTTATTAATCTGGCAAGAAAAATTAAAATTTCATGTGGGAATAGGAAGAAAACTTATGCAAACAAAGGATTATACTTAATTAACTTTTAATTGGCCAGTGTTTTTTTGGATAGGAAATTGGTTATTTTTGTATATGTTTGAATTCTGTGTTTTTAATTCAAATAAAAATGAAAGAAATGGAATAAAATTGAGAATGGAAATTCTGAATAAGTGAAAGAGACAAAAACGTGACCATATAGCATAAAAAAATAGAAATAAAGAAATGTAGCAAATTATCTAATATTTCTTTTATAACACAAATTCAAAAGTAAAGTCACGCAAGCATTATAATATGAAACAAACAATACAAGTAAACAACACTAAAGTAAATCATACATTGTAGCACACACATCAGAAATCCACCGTATATTAGCCTATTCAAGTTTATTAATCTATTCAACGTGAATAAGGTGTATGGCTGCATCGCCAAACTGTACTGTTGTTACTTCTTGGTGGGGCATTAATGCTGCATAGTGAATCATGGTTGAGGCCTAGATTCCTCATGTTTCAGTAGTTTTATTTGTTTAAAATGTTTGGTCGCGGGTGCTGGAATGTTTCGTCGACTTGCTTTGCCATCCCTTTAGATGATGTGTAGTCTCAGTCCCAGTATTGTGTAATGATCCCATCAGTATTTTGTTTCATAGTCAGTAAAGAGCATGCAGTCTAATTAGTTGTGTTATTTTTTTATTTGTTGTATTGGCTTTAAATTAGCTTTCAGTAACTGCAAGTACTCTCAGATATGTTCTTAGTGTCTTTTTGTGTTGGTATGTACAAGTAGCCGGCCATGTCCACTTTGTGTTTATGTTTTAAAGGGAGGATTGGAATTCCACTTACATGTTTCACCTTGCCACATTCTGTATGTGTGTGCATTTCCCAAGTCAGGAGCCTGTAATACAGTGGTTGTCATTTGTTGTTGTGTTACATAAAAAAAATATATTTGCCAAATTGATTTTTTTGTTCATTTGTGATTTCGGGGCCCTTTGTAGCTGACTATGCAGTATGGGATTTGCTTATTGTTGAAGGCGGTAAAGTGACATATAGCAGTATGGAACCTAAATTCCTGTTCCTTGTGCTTTTCTCCAGATACTTTGGAGACAACAGTGGTTTGTGTTGATACATTATTATATGCTGCATTTCTAATTTTAGATTAACAAATTCAATGATTTTTAAATCATATATTACGTATACCTCTGTCTATCTGACTTATTTTTTATTTTAAGGTCCGCTTTGAAGAAAAAAACCAGTTTGCAAACAAACAGTGTATCAATTTTTTATTAAAGTAATATACTTCAACAGCAGTGGCGGATCCAGACATTTTAAAAAGGGGGAGGGGGTTCCCAACCCAGAGTAAAAGGGGGGGGTCCAACTATATGATCCCATTCAAATGCATTGATCGTAAAAAAAAGGGGGGTTTCCAACCCCCGGACTTCCCCCCTCCTTTTCCCCCTGGATCCGCCACTGAACAGTTTATCAACTATATTTTCTATTAAAAAATACAGGTAAATCTTAGGTGAATTTTTAATTAACCTTGAATGTTATAAAACCAATTTATAATTAATCAAACCATCTATTGAAGGAATAGTGATTTTTAAAAGTGTGAATAGGAGGAATACACCATTTAGACACGTGCCCCGTTTTCTTTGATATGACGAAAAAATCAATGAACCGATTGACACGTGCCAAATAACATAACAACAGTTACTGATTTTAAAAACAATCATGATCTTTTTTATTTTAAGTAATTTTTTTTTCAACTAGTTTGATCTCTGTTTACAAAGCCTTCATATGGTACTATGTGGTATGTGCTTTACTTACTGTTGACAATGGTTGAAGGCCGTAGGGTGACTTATGGTTATTTATTTCTGTTTCAATTCGTTTCTTGTGAAGATTTGTCTCATATCATAAGTTTCACCCATGTCCGTCAGTTCTTTAGTTGTCACGAATTTGGTTTCCATTTTCTAATTTTAGTTTGCCTCAACCAAATGTTATGAAACATATACATAATGCTTATTACCACAAAACAGAGATCAATTTCAATTTAGTTGGCGTCACTTAAACTGTTCCCGAGTTATGCCCATTTTGCGTTACTTTTCTTTGTTTGATACTTTAGTACTTTTTAGTGGTCACGAAGTTGGTTTCCATTTTCTAATTTTAGTTTGCCTCAACCAAATGTTATGAAACATATACACAATGCTTATTACCACAAAACAGAGATCAAGTTTGAATTTAGTTGGCGACACTTTAACTGTTCCCGAGTTATGCCCGTTTTGCGTTACTTTTCTTTGTTTGATACTTTAGTACATAGTCGTCACGAAGTTGGTTTCCATTTTCTAATTTTAGTTTGCCTCAACCAAATGTTATGAAACATATACACAATGCTTATTACCACAAAACAGAGATCAAGTTTGAATTTAGTTGGCGACACTTTAACTGTTCCCGAGTTATGCCCGCTTTGCGTTACTTTTCTTTGTTTGATACTTTGAAAATTATTAAAACCGAGAACCAGATCAGTTTCATAGGCGGATCCTGGGAGGACAAGCTCCCCCCCCCCCCTTTTCGTGGGAAAAAATTGTTGATTATATAGGGAATCACTGAAGTGTGACTGGAGCGACCCCCCCCCCCCACCCACCCCCCTTTTTACACAAAGTTCTGGATTTGCCACTGAGTTTAAAACTATAGTTTACCTGAAATGACCTGGTTAAGTGAAAAAATATCTAAAAGTGACCATTTGATATTTAAGGAAAACCTTTCTGAAGCCCTTTTTTTCTGTCATACATACCATATAATATTTTTTCGACTTTCATGTATTTATTTTTTTATCATTTCTGTTAAATAAAAAAAAGATGTGGTATAATTGCCAAATTGAAACAATTCTTCACAAGATACCAAAATGACACAGAAATTAACAACTATAGGTTATCAAACGGCCTTTAACATTGGGCAAAGCCCATGCCGAATAGTCAGCTATGAAAGGTCCCGAAATGACAATGTAAATCAATTCAAACAAGAAAACCTATCTATTTACAAAAAGTGAACGAAAAACAAATATGTAACACATAAACAGACGACAACCACTGAATTACAGGCTCCTGACTTGGGACAGGCACATATACACAGAGAATGTGGCGGGGTTAAATATGTTAGCAGGATCCCAACTATATATAAATTAATCCTCAAGAAAATTTTTATATAGATAAATTAGTAATGATTAAGAATTTGACATATTGTGTAGACACCTATAACTACTAGTATTGTTGAAATCTTTATGTTGATTGCTGTGTTATTGACGTATAACCTACATCTCCTACAGTTTTAGTTCCATTTTGGTGTACTTTCAAAAAGGTGTTCGAATCCCGGCGAGGGAAGAACAACAAATTTGCGAAAGCAAATTTATCGATCTAACATTGTTGGGTTGTTGTTTAGACGAGTTGTATATACAGAATGTACACAGCCATGTATCACCATCACTGCTGGTGATCCGATGTATAAATCATATGTTGTAGAGTTGTCACTGGTTCAGACGTACTTATAGATATAATTATTTCTGTGACTGTATCTTACATTAATTTGTAGGATACTTTACTATAGATAATTTAGCTGATCTGTAAATATAACATCTTCATGCCTTATACATCATGTACTGTAGTACGACGCTATATTAAAACTCACGTGGAAAGGTAACACCCGGCCACCGAAAGCTTCATTTTTATGATGGCCAGGTGGTCGTGTGGTCTAGCGCGCCGGTTACAGTGCAGGCGATTTGGTGTCACGATATCTCAGTAGCATGGGTTCGAATCCCGGCGAGGAAAGAACAAAACATTTGCGATAGCAAATTTACAGATCTAACATTGTTGGGTTGATGTTTAGACGAGTTATATATATATATATATATAGGATCATTTTTGGGATTGTCAAAAATGTGTACATTAATCATGATAATGTTTTGAATAAATAATCAGTGATTTTCATCCCTGTACTTTTTTGTGGTCATTTTGAAGAGAACAATCTATGCATCCTGAAATGAGTCTAAAACCCTAGAAAAAATTACCAAATGATTATTTTGAGCACATATTTTTGTCTGACACACTATATATATATGTTGTTATAATACATTAAAATAGAACATAAGGGAAAACATGATACATGTACATGACACTTGCTATTTTCATCAGAAAGTATAAAAAAGACATGGCAACATTGAATAATCCAAACATTATCTTTGAACTTCATACTTTGATTTTCTTCATGAGAACCACTGAACACTATTTAATCGAACTGTGCAAATATGTTTCTGTCCCTTTAGGGTATAACTTTTTGTTGATATGTCTTGTTAGAAGGTCTTCTAAATTGGTCATTTTGGTCAAAATGTCAATGATAATTTATTTGATAACAGCATCATGGATTAAAACCAAAAATATCCTGATATCAGATATGTATTTAAGATATTTAATCCTTTTAACTTTGGTGTCGATTGCTATATCAAAATGACCGCCAATGAACTTCGAAGTCAACATTGAGACCTCTGTAGAATTTGTCATCTTCTTTTGTATTGCACATACTTGATGTTGACTACAAGCAATCTTAGGAGTATTGATCATTAAAAGGTGTCTACACAATGTTGGTTTTTTTGCTATGCAAGACCCTTTAATAAGGCCCAAAACTATTGTGTAGGTAATGTTTCTCTCTTTTTTATTGATAGATATGCAATAAAAGCAGAGTTGGTGATTCAGGCTCCTATGAGCCTCTATATAATTTAAAATTCTTGTATTCGAACTGTATTTCGCATATATAAACCAATGGAGATGCATAGTCATACTGAGATCACATCATGTTCAGCAATGTTGAATTAATTAAACATTATATAAGATTTTTTCATGGTAGTTTCATTGAAATAGGTAAAAAGATACGTAAGGATCAGATTAGGATTCATAATTTCAATCTTTTACCTAAACAAATGACAAATTCCCAACTTATTAAAATCAAGTAATTGATCAGGGCATTTGACCTTTGATGGAAAATAAGGAAATGATAAATTGCATTTAATCACACATGAAGTAATGATCACACCACACTTATTTTCATTTTAAATATCTGTTTTATGGTTATCTTTTTAATTTTTATAAGACAATTCATATAAACAAATACAAAAATATAGCAGGGAAAGTAAATATATTAAATATTTTAATTCAATCATACTATTTAAGTTGTAATGTTCTATTTGTAACTAGATTGTTGAAATATTCAAAAATATTAAACATAGTTAATTTTGATTAGAATATTTTTTGCATAGCCACTATTTAGATTGTAATTATGTTCAAATGCAATGAAATAAATAATTAAATTTTGATTAAGGGAAAGGCAGCATCTCTATTATAAATATTCCCTTGTATGGTCAGGACTAATTCAAGTATGTGGATACCAGACAAGACTAAATTAAAAGTCGAGACAGGTCAAAACTGAGTCGAGACTGATCAAGCCTGGTCGAGACTAGTCGAGACTGTTAAGCATTGGTCGAGACTGGTCGAGCATAGGTCGAGACTGGTCGGGCATTGGTCGAGACTGGTCGAGCACAAACACTGGTCAATTCAGACTCTGCAGTTTGTAGTGTATAGTAATGTATAATAATGTGTAAATGGAGGTTCTAGTTGTTTCTTTTTTTTTGTTACTCTGTACTTATACATCCTGTCATTTTGGTATTGTGCTAGGTTAATTTTTTGTATTCTTGTTTTTCATTTTTGCCTTTGTGCTTTGTCTATACGCCATTTTGTTTTCTTTGTTGGCATAGTTGGTTGTTTTTATAGTGATTAAGATTATAACAAATATTGACTGCTGTATTCCTGTGTATGATATTTTTTCCTATTGTCATGAATATGTCTGTTTGTTTTGTTCACATATTGTTGTCAATATGATGAAAAAAATGTTTGACTGTCATTACAAGTGAGAGGTTTAGCTAGCTTTAAAACCAAGTTTAATCCACTTTTTTAACATAAGAAAAATGCCGGTACTAAGTCAAAGTTATGACAGTTGTTTTTCTTTTGTTTGTTGTGTAATATTTGGATTTTGCCATTTGATAAGGGACTTTCCGTTTTAAAGTTTTTTTAGTGTTCTTTTTTTTTACTTTACTTTCTTTTATGCCCTTAATTGCTTATAAAACTGAAATATTTGATTTATAGATTGACATGATAAAGGTGCACCTCTTTTCCAATTGTGATGTTAGTCCAGTTGGAGATAATATTTCAGTCATCGATCAAAAGAGAAGTTGTTACATCATGATTATCATCTCCTTAAACATGTAAAAGTGTTATTTGCAAACAGTAATGTCATTTATTATTTCATTTGCATATTCATATCATATATTGGTCCAAGCGTGTATACTTTGAAGAGTTTTTAAAAAAACATCTGAAACCACTTTTGTTTTAAATTAACATGGTTAGTAAAAAGGTAATAACTCAATTAAGGAGTCGTCGGACAATTTCAGGCATGCTGGACTTATTTGTGTGGTTTTTTTTCTGTTCATGTTATGGTTTCAAAAATTTCTCCATTTTGTTTTCATTTTTGTCTATTAACTTGAAAAATATAACAGACAAAGAGAAACTATTGTCAAACATTTCGCTTGGAAGGTCAGCTCATTGAACACATTTCATTAAAAAGTTAAAAACGTTAAAAAAAATTGTAATACATAAAATATATAAACTACATCACTACTACATGTATAACTAGTCCCTCGAATTTCATTTCAGAACACATACTATTAAATCTTGTCACGTACAAATTAGCATGTTTAACATTGTTATAAGCGGGAGGTTTGGCTAGCCTGTCCTTTACCAAGTCAGGAACATGACAGTTCTTATCAAACAGTTCGTTTCTATATATGTTAGCGAGGTTTTTTGTTCACTTAAGTGTTCATGTTGTTTGTTTGTTTTCCTCTTATAGTTAAGAGCCAATCCGCCAGAAAACCATGCAATATTCAGAAAATCGTCCAAATCGACAATCACAACTTGACAAATTTTTATATATCATCTCAATCCTTCACATAAAATAAAAATAAATGGCTACCTAATTTTCGCCAGAATCATATCTATTGTTAGTAACAGCCTCATTTGCATAATTATGTAAATTCATTCGAAAACCAAGGAAAAATCCAACTTTTAATGCCTTTTAAGAACTACCCAGAAGCATATTAAATGGGGGAGTTGAGTTTTTAGAGTAATGTCAGCTGGAACCCATTCATTTTACTATGTTCTGGTCAATACAAATGAAAATTTAAACTATTTGGCACATTGCCAGGAGCACGGACGCAAAGGCTAGATTTTTCATACATGAATTTACATGACTTTTACTTGCTTCTAACTTGCAAGACCCATTCCATATATGTTTGCAACTTATATTAGTTTTAATTATGGTGTATTTTTTATCATAGATTAAAATATTAAGCTTGGCAAATGACTATTACATGTTAATTTTTGCCTTGGAAGAAAGGTGATTTTAGTCCCAAATTGGCACATTTTGATTTTGATTTTAATTTAATTCTAAATACAATTGTAATAAAATAGCTAATAAAATCATTTAAAAAAGTAAAATAAATGTGTCTAAAAATTTAAATAAGACGTTTTTGTACTGCAAGTGCAAAAATCAATAAATTGGCTGAAACCAGGGAGTACATCTTTTATGCTCTTCCATTGACTTATCTCCCTTGGGCAACATGTCAGCTCCCAGTGATGGACTTGGCAGACAAAGTTTACAGCGAAGTTTGCAACTTTAATAATCTAGGGGGACTATTTGGGCTATCCCAGCATTATGCATCTATATATTACAAACTATTTAAGATATCTGAATGCACTAAAGAACAAAAGAATAATTACTGCCAATGCAAGAATCTGCCAATCATGACAATAATTTACCAGACAATAATCATAACTTAGTGAATAAACATGATGCAAACTATGGTGTAGAATTTCCAACAGGACTCCTTGTTTTATATAAGACGAGGAGTGGTTTATTTTCCTATGGTTGTTATATCATCTCGTCTTAGACATGTTAGAATATGCTTGAAGTACAGGGACTTTTATGGAATTCATTGACATTATAGTCAAGCAAGATGTCAACATCCCGTCCAACTGTCTTCCAGCAAAGCCAATTTGAAAGCTGACCAAGGATCTTCATCATTTCCTGACGGTTTTGCATGGTTTTCTGGCAGATTGGCTCTTAATGTGTTTCCCTCGGTTTTAGTTTGTAATCCGGATTTGGTTTCTCTCAATCGATTAATGACCTTTGATCACCGGTATACTACTGTTGCCTTTATTCAGAACTTACTGGACATCAACAAAATTAATTGTTAGTACTTTGAAATTGATGGGAAGTTTTAACAATTAATACATGCGTTCTCAATAGTATAATGATTCCTTTTTATGTGTAGTGTATTCCATCAAAAAATTGATCTCGTCTTCAACCTGGGTATTTTTACACTGTCCATAAAATGTGTACCTGATCAACTTCTTTTTGATTCGACCTTTCTCAATTGCTAACTAATGAGCGTTTATTCTAACTTGAATTAAGCTTTTTCGATACTGAAACTTATAAACGTATAAACTTGACATCAATACGATTTCCTTTTGAAAATGTTTTTTAAATCTATATATATCATATTTCATAAATGTATTTTTAAAAACGAAATATGTATCAAACCATTATGTTTGTAAACTATTTGATGCCTTGATATTCAGAAAAAAAGGCAGCATATCCTTAATATTACAATGCAAGCAATAGTTACTCAATATATGTAGTTTAAAGTCGATTTTATGATCCACAAAAGGATCCTTCTTGTTCTTTTTGAATTCTTTGAAACGTTTTACAAATGAACAAAATATTTCTTTATAATTATTTGTATCGTCTTAACCTCTCAAATGGACTTTCAAGTTCCGCATACATTTTTCTATTGTAAAGTACATGATTTGATATTTTTCATACTTCTAGCATATAATTGGAACACAGCAACTATCAGCTGTTAATATGTCTGCTGCATCAAAGGAGAGACTAGCAAGACTAGGCAATATTGTCAAGAAACTATACCCAAAAGTCATGCAACTAATATTAAAAGAATGTGTTAGTCCAAGAGGTTTACAAGGGAAATATCAACAGAAACACATAACTATTGATTTTACTGAGAATGAAATATCCTTAATGGAAAAACTTCCAAATATAGATGACTTCACCATCGAACTATGCTATAAAATATTGCGGTACGAAAATGTATTCCGCGAACCGTCCTGTAAGTGGGGGAATGTTCCACACGAATCAGAAGTTGAAATCGCTGACGATGTTCAGAGAATACTTAATGCAACTAATGACGTTATCAGTAGAAATTCTGATGAAATATCAGAGCTATATTACGAAGAGTTTCATCAAAGAACACGAGATGTACTAAAGAGAGTGGACAATTATCTGTGTCAAGATACTTCTATACAATTGTACCAAACAATTCAGAACTCTGATATTGATATAACTGATATGCTTCAACAACTGGCACTTATGCAGCAAGTCAATGGTATGGTTGATAATAATAATATATTTGCAAAATACACGCATATGGGTCAAAAAAAACACAAATACAAACATATTACATACAGAAAGTTAAGAACTACAAATGTAATCATAAAAAAAAATAGTTATAAATTGTCATATAACCTTTGATGGACATGGACCTCATTTTTGCAATTCTAGAGATTGCTTTATAAGGCACCAACTTATGTCAAAAGCACACATTCTTGATTCAAAAGTAGTTTTAGCTTTAAAAGTGGTTGATAATATACAAAATCAGGGTTAATATTATAAATCTTTAAAAATAAGCAATCTCTTAAAGTTGAGTTCAGTTTGCAATATATAAAAAAATAAGATTCATCATCAATTTTATTACAAAGTTTACATAGTAGAATTAGTCTCGAACGTTTTTACTAAATTATATTATAAATCTGATAACGTTTCAAAACTCGTGAAATTCATGAAAGTCAGAACCTAATTACCACGATTAAGAATTTTAACACTGTCTAACCTATTATCTCTGTTTGTTTTGTTCACATATTGTTGTCAATAATTGGTATGGTATTAAATGCGACTGTCAAACAAATAAGATGTTTACCTAGCTATAAAACCAGTTTTCAACCACCCATTTTATACATAAGAAAATACCTGCACAAAGTCAGGAATATGACAGTTGTTATCCATTCGATTGATGTTTGAACTTTTGATTTTGCCATTTAATAAGAGACTTTCAGTTTTGAATTTTCGAAGAGTGGTATTTTTGTTATTTTATTTATTTACACATACCTTAGATATTGACGATGTTTGACAAAAACTACGTTTTATGTGTTTTTATAGAAAGTTAACGTGATAGTTATTCTTCAAAATCTTGTAATATCGGTATGTTATATTTTGGTTTCTTCAATTTGATCATAATTTGAGTCATTATTCGTCACGTATTGAATGTTTTATCTTTGACATGATTTGCATGAAACCCTTTTTTCAATTACTGCGGGAGTACTTTTATTCTTGGGGAACCAATTTTCGTGGTTTTCGTGGACGACTTTATCCACGAATTTAAGTGTCCAACGAAATAAAACAACCGTTGTCAACATCAAGACATGGAAAGATCCCTATATAGAATCGTCGACTGAAATGATCTAAGGAATATCTTGAATATCACCAAATCTGAGAATACTTCAATAATAGTCACAGGGCAAACGCACCAATAACTGCAACTGCAGGCAGGATCATACCCATTTAATCTCAAAACCCTTAACTGTACTACTTTTGATCTTTTAATTCTAAAAACAAACATTTTTATTGATGTAAGTCAGATTTACGGTTCTGATCTATATGCTATGTTGAAGTGTTCATATTATATCCCTTTTATTCAGATATTGCTTTTGATAAGAATTAATTTACTATTCAAGATACGTTTATAAATAGCCGGTGACATGTTTGTTGCTTAATTAACGCCTTTCATGGTCTTTAATATGTTGATCACTCGATCATGTTAATTAGTGTGATCACTACGATTTGCACGGGTCAGTGTTGACTTTACAATTTTATTCACTCAAGGTAAAAAAAAATCTAAAGGCTTAAATTTGTTATTTTCATTTTTTTTTTAAACTGAAATCCATGAACATGTAAATGTTGCGCAAACCGCGAAAATCAGTACCCACGAATTAAAGTACTTTCACAGTAATCTTACATGAATAAAATGTCAGGATTCAAATAATAAATACGTCTTTTTGGCTTTTCTGATTTCCATCTTATAATGACATTCAAGAAATGATGGGTATTGAGATTAGTACCAAAAGTTTTTTTAGCATCCTGTCGTAGAGCCACACATATCCAAGACAATGAATCCTAAATTGGCCGTAAAGGCAATTTTATGTAAGACATTGTTAAAGGCTACACAAAAATTATGTAATAAAATAATGATATCATTTTTTTTTAAATTCTTGTAGTCATCCAAATAGTTGATGAGGAAAGTGAAAATATAGAACGTTATTCCAGAGTTTCACGCGTTATCACTGACACTTTTCCAAATATCCTCAGAGACATCATCCGTTCAAATATGTCTGCAAGTAATTTGTACCAATTGTGCTTGCCGCACCTAAATGGATTCTCCTCTGATCAGCAACTTACCCTAAATGATGCAAACTCGTCCAATTCATATGATTCAATGGACATTACATTGATCTATAAGTTGTTAAGACAGTTTTTGCTGATAAATCCTCCCACA
Source organism: Mytilus edulis (assembly GCA_019925275.1). NCBI lineage: Eukaryota > Metazoa > Mollusca > Bivalvia > Mytilida > Mytilidae > Mytilus > Mytilus edulis. The sequence goes on from CM034359.1 coordinate 5,082,975, forward strand.
AAACGATGGGGAAGTAACCCAGACAAAGCAGATATAAAACTTGCAGATGATGTAGAACGTATTCGTCGTTACAGAAACCATTTGGCTCACCGATGCAACACAAACATTGGAAAAGATGAATTTGACGATTACTTCGACAATTTCCGTGATATTGGTTATAGAATGGATCTGAACTTCTTCCAGAAGACAAATTATAAACAATTGATTATTAGTCATAAGACATGCAGTATGGATATGCAGATGCAGATTAAATACAAGAACGCTTTAAAACAGCTAGAATACATCAAATGTAAGACATATATCTACAGGATGTTTAAAACTTATCGGTTTTATAACAGTAACTAATAATTGTTTATACTTTCTGATATAACAAAGATGTGGTACGATTGCCGATGAGACAACTCTTATGACAGTATATATATATAATCACAAGATATGGTGTGATTGCCACGGGGGTACAGTTTTTTCATGATTTAATTACATGTCCTTGTGAGATCCTTTGTTATTCTGTATTTATTCGACTGATATTTGCATGTTCATAATCCATTACTCATGTTCTGCTCATATATATTTCTGAAATGACGTGTATCACTCTTATTTAAAGAGAGACGAAAAACATAAAAAAAATATATAGACTCACAAGTCAATAACAAACGGACTCGAAAAACCCGAAAAACGACGAAAAGACAAATAATAAAAAACACAATATATACAATTATAACTTTTGACGGACTGTATATAAAAATAGAAAATGAGCATCACCAACTCCACAAAAAACAGAGGGTGATGTCATGTGCTCCGGTAGGGTAAGCAGATCCTGCTCCACAGCTAACATTCGTTGTGTTGCTCGTGTAAGAATAAATCCAGTGAAAGAGGGACGAAAGATACCAAAGGGACAGTAAACTCATAAATCTAAAACAAACTGACAACGCCATGGCTAAAAATGAAAAAGACAAACAGAAAAACAATAGTACACATGACACAACATAGAAAACTAAAGAATAAACAACACGAACCCCACCAAAAACTAGGGATGATCTCAGGTGCTCCGGAAGGGTAAGCAGATCCTGCTCCACATGTGGCACCCGTCGTGTTGCTTATGTGATTACAAATCCGGTAAATAGTCTAATTCGGTAGGTTACATTCATGAAAGGGAAGTTACGACGTAAGGAACATATCCGATATCATTTGTGAAACGGTTATTCCATAACGGTCAACCAACTCGTGATGGCGTCCGTAAAATTTACGAAGGGATGATTTCAACTTCACCATTTGGAACTCTTGGTTTAATAGCTTCCTTGTGAGCAGTAACCCTCTTTCAAGAAAATCATGATAGGAAATGCAAGCACGGGAATATCGTGTCAATTGGGAGATATATACCCCGTATGCAGGTGCTGCTGGAATGTTGCTACTTAAAAATGGAAAGTTCACAATTGGAAAGCTGAAATCATCTCTTTTGTCGTAAAGGTTTGTTTTCAACCGACCCTCATTGTCAATTTCTAGATGTAAGTCAAGATATGAAGCCGACTTAACTGTATCTGTAGTATCCTTTATCTCCAATTCGATGGGATAGATGCGTTCCACATAGTCACCAAATTTTGAATTGTTTAGTGAAAGAACGTCTTCTATATAGCGGAAAGTAGAGTTAAAGGATATTGCTAACTTCTTATCTTTCTTCCTAAGAAGTTCCTGCATGAAGTCAGCCTCATAATAATAAAGAAACAAGTCGGCAATTAGAGGGGCACAGTTTGTTCCCATTGGGATGCCGACAGTGAAAAGTATACATCGTTTGGTCAAATAAGAAAAAAAAGGACGAGACTGTTGTTGCGACAATTGGAACATATCAGACGTCATCTGTGAAATAGATTGTTCATAACGCCAAACCTTCAGTTAATTTTGCTTAATAATTTTTAAATTTTTGATCAATTGAGGTTGATAAGAATACAGTAAATGAATGAGAACAACTGAAATCGTTGACAACTTAGGGGAAGGCAGAAAATTATAACTTTGTCGATACATTCCGTTTTGATTCTTTCGGAGAATATGCTTCACATCTAATAGTTTTTGTTACTTGCCTTTGTTTATGTCGTTTTGAATAATTTATATCGTTTAAACACTGAAATAGAACTGTTTCCAATGTCTGGCAGTCATGCTGTGTGGTAGACTTATTATTGATATTAAGTGTTAATGGATAATAGAAAGCACCTCACAATTACCCTGGTAAAGAATATAAAAACTTATCACATAGATTTTAAATTTAAAAAAGATCTATTACTTGTATTTTAAAACGGCATTATAAAGGTCAACGTTGTAAAATGGATTAAGTGTATACCTAGTAGAAATTTCGTTTCTTTATATTTTCAATCACAATACAACAGATGCATGCTCATTCACGGAGTTCTTGTACACAATGAATGTTGCAATACATTAAGGAACATTTGAACTGATATATTTATTTTCACTTTTTTCGTTTAGATTTTCGATGTTCAGTTATGTTTTCTAATATAACTGATATAATAAGTCGGTATATTGTTATATATTTAACTGGAAACCACGTTTGTGTCCTATTGAATCTGTTTATTCGTTTTTTTTCTCAAACAGTATTTTTTTCACATTCATGCTTTATTGTTGTTGTTTTTTCGTTTCTTTCATGAGCAATGATATTTCATCTAAACATCAGTGTTTTTTAAATCACATTTCCATCTTCCGGTATTTTGTGATGGTTGATCAATTTATATTTTTACTCCGATATTTCGTCCGTTCCATTTACAATTGCTTTCGATATGTCTATCAATGTGCACTTTCATCCTTTCAAACATTGCTTATGTATTGTTAAAAAAATAATAAAAAATGAATATTGATCGTTTCATAAACGCTGTGATTCATTCAATGCAAACAGCGCCTTATGATTTACATCGCTGTGAGTAGTCGTTATTTTGATATGTTATTTCTTTTTCTAATTATCATGTGTAGATGATTTATAAATTTCTTGACTATAACATCAGACGTATAACGTTATTTTTAATTACATACGCATTTTAAGCTCTGTATGTATAATATATCAAATGGAAAAAGTTCTTTAGAAACACATTTTTTTTTAGTGTTTGTCATTTAATTTCATTTTTATAATGCGCATTATTTTAGTTTTTAAATCAATTAATTCTGTAATATTTTTTTAATTTTACAGTACAATTTGAAGAAAGGCCTTTAAAGTTTTTCTGGGGAGAACGTTTTGATAACAGTTTGAGGAATTTGAGAACTGTATTGAAAGACGAAAAATCAGAAGGTAATTTGTTTGAATGTTTATAATATTTGGTTTCAATTTAAAGCGAAAAAGAATACAGCTGATTTATAAACGAATATACTATAATAATAAATAAATGTATAATCAGCCATTATTTCAAAAGATGATTGATTGATTGAATTTAGCTTTTAGTGGCAAAATATTTCTTGAATATTCAGGACGTGAACGAATCCACAAAACACTAGGTTGGTCCTGTAAAACATGCCGTCCGGGATGAAGGTCGTGCGAATTTGGACTGCCACTGGAAAGGGGTGTATTTGATAGTGACAGAAATGTTTGTCTAGCAACAGGTCACCAACAGACCCGTAAAATAGTTCTTGTAAGGATTCTGAACGTAGCGCGGCACGTTCTCTTCACGATGCATTGCATCTAATGTTCCCATTCTGAAACGACAATGGCTTCTATATCAATGTCTGTAGACTGAACACTCATAATTTTAGATTTCCGTGGTTATATGCATTCCAAATCTTACCTCAAAATTAAACCAAAAAAATAATGGGTGCCTTTCTTTAATAAAGGGGTAGATTTCAATAATTGTCCTGCAAGTTCATATTCTCATATACTTTAGCCAATGACTTTTTTAATAGTGATGAACATTTTTGAAAAATTAGACATGTAGAACAACACACTTGACTTTCTTCGTGTGTACTATGTAGTGATTATATCTTAACACTTATACGAAAGTTGTTAAGGACATCGTTTTGTGGTATGTTGTATAGGCAAAGGAATATAATGAACAACTTTATGATATTTAGAAGGAAGACAAAAAGTCCGTGTACAGATCATCTTCCAGAACGAGAATGTCGAGGCAAACATTGATATTCTTAATTCCCTCAAAGACGAGATAAACAGAGACTTGAGTGGAATTGAATTCATTGAAGCCACTAAAGGGAGTATAATTCTTCATATAGATGTTTTGCCACAAACATTGGAAACAGATGAAATACTACAATCCACCCTGACTCTATTCCTTAGAAAAATTTTGGAACGAATAACGACCTCCAATACTGACAGTATTGATGTGATTGTTTTACCTGTAGAAGGTTTGTACTTAATTTCCATAAGAAATCGGAACCGAAATGTTAAATAACTATGTGTTTGTATAAGCAAAATTAGAAATTTAACTTGTCGAGGTAAATTATAGATTAGTTGCAGCTTATTGTACATCCAATGGCAAATATTTCACACATCTTAAATACGATAACAAATTAACAATATTAGCACAAAAAGAAGGTTAATGCAAATAAATGTACCATTTCAAATGTAGGTATGACGGATAGAGAAGAAAAGCCATAGACTGACTCGTCATATAATTGCTGACACAAATATTTAACGTGCTGAGAGCTTTCCACACCTTTATCCGAGGCATTGTATTCATTGCCAACATATCAACCGGAGGCGGCAGCAAATTTAAGCCTCCCACACCTCCAAATGGACGCCCCACTTTTGCAAGGTTTTTCTTCCAAAACGGAAGGCGACCAGGAATGAAACTGTGTGTATATCCAAGTCCACTCTAACGGTTTCGAAGACATTTATAATTTACCCCTACAGGTCATTCTTACAAATCAAAATTGAAATTTAGAAAATTGAAAAGGTATATGAATACATATGCTACATTTATCTTTAAATACCAGAATTGTGCTCAGGAATTGTCCTACCTCCATGACAAATATGTTGTTGATGTTTTTTGGGGATTTTTTTGTGTGCGGCTCGTTTCTGTGTGTATGTAAATCACATTAATTTTCTTAATAAAGGAATTAGATATTGACAACTCACTTGAAAACTCAAACATATTCCCCACGATACTAACTTCAGAGGAAATCATGAATAATCATAGGTCTGTTCTATGTTTTCTTTGGATGGCGTGAATCAGGTATGGATATAAAAAAATCCAGAGATATGTTTGAGTACCTACAATTTTAGTTTCTTTCCTCTTTCAATAATATTAACACATTTTACTTCTGTACCTTTTACATAAGTATTCCGAATTTCAAATTAAAAGATAACTTGAAAACATTTGTCTTGCTATGTTTGATGAAAAGACTCTAGTTTTAGGAAGGGATAAATCGTAATTTGTAAGAATCACTCTGATCACTCGCTTTATTCACGAGACTGATTTCAAACAGGAGCTTCATAGGAAGAACGAAAAGAAGCAAGCATTATCCTTTAATTTCACTTTCGGCTATAAAGAAATAACCTCTCACTAAATATTTCAAAGTTTGGTGACTATGATACACATCATTTTCAATTTCTATCTATTATAGTTTTATAGTAAAAAAAAAAAAGACATTTAAATGTTTGAAAGTTCGTAGCCAGTTAGTTTCGAGTATAAGATTGATGTAAGTTTCACACTACAGACATTAAGGAAACAAGGCAAACAAAATCAATTGTAATTTTCTAAACCAATTCCATACTTGAACAGAAATTAGTAGATATATCTTTTAAAATTTACAGACAGAAAGTGAACAAGGTGGCAATTGGAGAAAAGTATGCGATAATACTGAAAACCGTTAATTCTATACAAAAGACGCAAGATTGACGTCAATTTAACGGTTTCAACACACTATAAACTTCAAAATAAGATGTGGTATGTTTGCCAATGAGACAACTCTACACACACGACAAAATGACACAAAAATTAACAACTTTGATATATGTCACCGTCCGGCCTTCAACAATGAGTAAAACCCATACCGAATAGTCAGCTATAAGAGGCCCCAACATGAATAAGGTAAAACAATTCAAAGGAGAAAAATAACGGCCAAACAAAAAAAATAAATATGATGTACAGCAACAAACGCCATTCACTGAATTGCAGGCCCCTCACATGCAGAATGTCGCAGGGTTAGACCAGTTTGAAGGTGCACCAAAACTTCCCCTTACATGGGACAGTGATGTAACATTACCAAATCTGACAAAAACTATAAAATCAGTTGAAAAGGGCTTTATTGGTCAAATCGATCAAAAACAGAGAGTGGACGCGTGGCATAGTACTTATACATCCACACAGCAAAATACATTAAGTACAGATCTGAGAGTGCTCGCAGTAACTGACAGCTAGTTCAAAGTCAATAGTTACTGATAAAAAATCATGCATCTAAGACTAAAATATCAATCAGTACGCATCCAACATCCAATGGATTTAGCGCAAAGAGGTCATTAACAGTCAGAGAACATGACCTGGTGCCATTCCAAGATACAGGTTTTATTCTAATTTACTGATAACACAATCAATATTAATACCAATAAAACAATATTCAAAGATATACTATTATTGAACTAGTAGTGATTTTATTCTTTACCTTAACCTTACAGAGTTAACACCATGGTGTGCACCAAAAAACATTGGAGAAACTGTTTACTTAGAATTTGATATTGAAGCCGAGTTATTAGAATCCGACGACAAAATGGAGGAACAATTAAGAAAAATATCGGACATCTTCAAAAATTCAAACGGGAGCGGAACAAACAATGATATTACTGCAACACTCCTACCTATTTGTCTTGGTAACTAACTTATCTCTATACATTTTATTATTCGTAAAAATGCAATGTTCTTGTTAATATTAATAACAGATATTACTATTGTGTTGATAAAGTATTAAATGTGTGTTTTCATATTAGTCCAATATTCTTTCCGCAAACCAAAACAGCTAATATCACCAGACTGTACGAGGGCAAACTACAGATCAATATTATAGTATTAATGAATGGACTTTTTCATATTGGCCCTGTTACATGACCGAGGTATTAATAATGGCCAATGATGGTTGTAACGGCCCCATTTCAACTGTTTGAGGTCTTTATTAATACAAACGGCATGTAACAGGGCCAATATGAACAATACTTGTATTAACCAACTGAACTAAGGAAACTTCATTCAAGAAAAGGATTTGAGTCTCGGATCTATATACCGCTAACCACGAATCTATAACAGGAACAATACAGATAAGGCCAGTTCATAACATTTTTATTTAATGGTTTTAATTCTACGATTAAACAAAGAATAAGAATCTTACCGTCAATAAGATACAGTAATTCATAACTAAACCTGTCTTTTCGCATCCACGATGGCTCGGTACTTATACATCCAATCAATGTGTTTGTATAATCTTTCATTTATGCTGGTGTGTTTTGTATATGCGACTTTTTGTGTTTCGTTGTTCTTATAACGTGACTCTGTAATTTAAAAGATCCTGTCAGCATGTTATTGTTCTATAATATGTCAGGTTCTATTTCTATTAGAAATTAGAAAAAAACGTGGAACCACAAACGTCAAAATTATTAAATCACGTAGTGAAATGAGCCATTTGTGGATTCTTATAAATTATATAGAAGTTTTGGACTATTTTAAATATCGGTCTATTTCTGTAATTAATTCTGACATACTTTTGATTTTTAACCCTGTATGCTAACATTGACCAAGTGAAATTTAAAAATTGTTTGTATAAAAATTGAACGACACAAATATGTGATGTATACATTTTCTGGTATCAGACACGCAAAATTGTTTCTTTTGTTAATTGTTGAAGGCCTTACGGTAACATATTGTTGTTAACTTCTATGACATGAGGTCTTAAGTGGAAATTCATCTCTATGACAAGCTTACCACATCTATATATTATTACCTTTACACGATAAATCGTATTCATGCATTCCAGTCCTTTGTCAAATGGCAACATCAAAGCTCTAGCACATCAAACAAATGGAAAACCAGTCATATTCCTTATTTGACAAAGGCATTTCCTTATGTAGAAAATGATGGATTATAAACCTGGATTTATAGGTAGATAAACCTCTCACTTGTATGACAGTCACATATAATTCCATTATATTGACAGCAACGTGTGTCCAAAACAAACTTGTTTTTCGTTAATTTTTTTAGATAAATGAGGCAGCTAGTTTTCTCGTTTGAATTGTTTTACATTGTCTTATCGGGGCCTTTTATAGCTGACTATGCGGTATGAACTCTGCTCATTGTTAAAGACCGTACGGTGACCTATAGTTGTTAATGTCTGTGTCATGTTGGTCTCTTGTGGACAGTTGTCTCATTGGCAATCATACCACATCTTTTTTTTATATAGACATGATACTAACAAGTGCCAAATAAAAAGGGTTACAGCAGTCACCATTGTGTAAAAATCTTAATCACTAAAAACAAAATAAGTCAACAGGAAATAACAAAATGACTTAAAACAAATCACATAAGCAAACATTAAAGACAATATTACAAATAACGACCATAACACAATAAAGCAATGGCGGAATGTATAAGTACTGAGCCAAGCCAAAAGGATTTTACTATATTAGACTAAACTGTGAAGTTATTAATTAAAAAAGACTGAAACACGTAACTAAGATGGAAAAAAATAACGTCAGTATCTAGAATCTACATTCTAAAACCATCATGTATTATTTATGAAGTAGATACGGAATTATCATCAACAAGGTCATGGATTCTTGTAACATGTAAGATTTGTAAAGATATTTGTTTGGCCTAGAGATCAGATTTCATATGATTATATTCTGAAAGATAATCGACTGGTAAAAAAGACTAGTAGATGGTGATACAGCTAAAAAAATGGGTGTATAGTGCTTTTAGCCAAAACTCTTTCTTCGAAACAGGCAACATGCATAAGGATCTACAAAACTACAGCATTAGTCATCTAATTCAATCTTAATCATCCAATTATAATGTGTAGTCAGCACTTCGGTGTTGACATGAATATCAATTATATGGTCATTTTTATAAATTTTCTGTTTACAAAACTTTGAATTTATCGAAAAAACTAAGGATTTTCTTACCCCAGGAGTAGATTACCTTAGCCGTATTTGGCACAACTTTTTGGAATTTTGGATCCTCAATGCTCTTCAACTTTGTATTTATTTGGCTTTTTAACTATTTTGATCTGAGCGTCACTGATGAGTCTTATGTAGACGAAACGCGCGTATGGCGTAAAAAATTATAATCCTGGTACTTTTGATAACTATTTACACCACTGGGTCGATGCCACTGCTGGTGGACGTTTCGTCCCCGAGGGTATCACCAGCCCAGTAGTCAGCACTTCGGTGTTGACATGAATATCAATTATATGGTCATTTTTATAAATTTTCTGTTTACAAAACTTTGAATTTATCGAAAAAACTAAGGATTTTCTTACCCCAGGAGTAGATTACCTTAGCCGTATTTGGCACAACTTTTTGGAATTTTGGATCCTCAATGCTCTTCAACTTTGTATTTATTTGGCTTTTTAACTATTTTGATCTGAGCGTCACTGATGAGTCTTATGTAGACGAAACGCGCGTATGGCGTAAAAAATTATAATCCTGGTACTTTTGATAACTATTTAGTGCGTTCTCATACATTCAGCAAATCAACCGGAGACCACTTGCACCAAAGCCCCGTTTTCAATACTATTTCAGTGTTATAAATGTCACAAATTACATCGGGAAATGTTTTTAAAATGGACAAGCAATCTTATAATTCATTAAGTCACATTCTGTTGAATATTTCAATGTTTGTTGTAAAGTTGTCAAACAAGGAATAATGATCCAGAAATAGTACAATCAACTTGTCTGCAATACTGTTACTGTTACTACTTTTTTTTTCGATCTCCTGAACGAAGATTTTCAGAAGGGAAAATAATACATTTTTCAAAATTACATCAAAATTAGTTTCAGCATATTTTTAATTTCTGGAATATGTAAAATGATATATGGAGACCCTTCATACATCTGAAATAATTTATTTTATACGAAAGGACTATTGTATCATGAAAATATACATAACCTAAATAAAATGGATGTTAAGGGTAAATGCCAATGACTAGAATTTCTGTATTGGCTACCTTCTACAACATATTTTTGTGCAGCAATTTGTTGACAAAACTTCCACAGTGTTATATTTTATAGTCCTTAATGTGAGGAATTTTACGTTTTCGGAAGAAAAAAAATGTTAAAAATGCCGATGTATACCGATGTTCGTGTAAAATGGACGACCTTATGAACCAACAAACTATTTTTATTCGAAAATTTTGTCAGTAAGCTGCTGACATTACCCTTGAAAATAACAAAAAAATGATATGTTTTATTTAATTTTTATCATTAAATACAATGTTAGCCATTTCACCTTGCTATACTAAAGAAACTATGATGCTCATTGTTTTAATGGCAACCAGACTATACAGATTATTTTTATTGATTTTTTTTAAAGTTTGATTGTTTCAACCATTTAAACTTCGAAAAAGATATATTCTGGCCAATTTTTTTTTTCATTTGGTCTATTTTTACAGAGAATTGATGTTATAAATAATATTCCGAAAAAATTTTCAACGAACCGTTCGGAAGGTGAAAACGTGTGATGGCAAATTAAAGTTGTCCGTTGATGTATATTTTAGATTCGTTGTTTCTCCCTTTATTAAGTCCAAAAAATGTAACTAAAATTCCAAGGAAATGACAAAATTGTAAACAGAAACAATTTGAAAAGTTTTTGCTATAAAATGCAGCTGTTCAGCGGTATGAAGTAAACATGGGACGGATAAACAATTGATATCAAACATACCATACGAATAACGTCATTTTCGTCAAGTACTTGTCGACTGCATTTGTAAAAAAATGTATTGTACAGTTGCATTTCTCTTGTGAAAGAACATTTGTTTGAGTTACCAATGTATTCAGAGTAACTTTTGTTGAAACCATTATATTTATTTTACATTTAATATTAATCCTTACCGTATATCAAGTTACAAATGTACGTAATCTATATTTCTTACTAAAAATGTAGATTTCTTATTATCAGTCATTTTGGTCGGACTTGCACTGATATTTTGAGAAAAATACTGCATGAATGTTTATTTTCATTGAGAATTATTTCAGCGTTTTAAAGATCTCTTGTCCTTCAACAATTTAATATTGATTGATTGATTCTGTTATCTTAACGTTCAGTTTTAAATAATTTGTCTATTGTCAAGACGAGAATATATTAAAAATAAATACCCTTGGAAAGTCCTGATATATGGGTCTAATGGAATTAAGAGCGAGACAGTTGGAATACCAATGGAAATTGGAGTATTTTTCAATATTGCACATACAGACCCCCATAGTATAATTAATACTTACAACCAGTTTTATACTGTTATGCTTCTTGAATTATGCAATTACACGAGTTATAATTCAAGCAGATCCTTATTTGTTTGGTGCGATGTCGTGACAGGAAGCAAACATAATTTGTTATCGCCATTCAGCACAATAATTATAACAAGAACAGTATTGGTTTATTGGTAATGAGGGGATATGGATTTAAACAGCAAATGACATATGGTCAAACGTTAACTTTTGCAATATGCGTTAAGTGATAACGTAAGAGTTTAGCTACAGGAAGCGTAACATTCCTCATCATATTCAAAGGTCTTATTCTGTTCCGATGTTGATGCGTATTATAACATCCTTCGGAGCAAACCTAACCTGCAAATACTTGGTAGGATATTGTAGTCGCGAAACCTGCAAAGGCGAAAGACCTCATGGAATGGTTTTCATTTGTGGTATACTACATTTCCACTTATATTATTACTATAGTAATTATATAATTGTCCTTAGTTCACAAACCACAGAAAAAATATTCTTAATGATAATCAGTTCATCAGCCATGTATTGATTGATTGCTGTCTGCGTAACTACCAGTCCGAAATATCATTCCTTTTTGAGACAACGGCTAGTGGTTAATATAGCATGCATGTTTAAGACGAGAACAAATAAACAATAAATACAAAAAAATGCGTCCTGTATACTGTCGTCCAGGATAACGTTTGGGAAAGTCTGAAGGATATATTAGATAGGGACAGAAAGGTGTCAAAAAGACGTCTCCATTCTGACCAGACGTGACTGCGCACTTGAACACCCAACATAAACAAAAGGGCGTCCCACTTTGGCAAGGTTTTAACTGTGGGTCGGAAGAAAGACCTCGAGTGACTAAGTTTTTAATCCCCTATTCTTATGGAGTTATTGTCGAGCAGAAGCAAATGTCTCAAGATATTTGAAAGACGTGATAAAAAAACAAGAATACAATTAAAGTTTAAGTACTGTGAATTGGTGAATAATGAAATAAAAACCCCTCTCAAGCATTTGAATTTAACCGTTTTTTTTAATAATATATTTCAGAAAAAGAAGGAGCATATGTTAACACATCTGAGGGTAAGTAGGATAGGCGGTAGAAAAGACATGTAACATGCTAACTGTTGTCCCCTCAAAGAGAACTTCACTCTCAGCAAATGATTTTTTATTAGTTAATGATTTTGATTAAGCTTCAGTTAACTCTCAAGTATTCTCAGATATGTATATTGTGTGTTTAGAGTTTGTGTTGGGGTCGTTATGTGCTTTTTATCGGTCTGAGGAGTACTACCAATTTTAAGTGATGTTATTAGTATGTTCTTATATGTATTACATTGTTACACATTTGACGCCAGCAAATATGGTTAATTCCGCCACATGTTGTATGTGCCTGTCGCGGAATCGTTTGTTGCTGTTCATCATATTTGTTTTGATTTTTATTATTTTAGACATAAATCTGGCCATTATCTTTTTGGTTTTACATTTTTCATCTTAAGATATTCAAAACCTGACTATACGTTATAGCTTATGTTCTTTGCTGAAGGACTTACGGTAACATGTTGTTAACTTCTATGACATGAGGTCTTTAGTGGAGATTGATTTCAATGACAGTCAAACCACATCTATATATTATTACCTTTACACGATAAATCGTATTCATGCATTCCAGTCCTTTGTCAAATGGCAACATCAATAACTCTAACACATCAAACGAATGGAAAACCAGTCATACTCCTTATTTGACAAAGGCATGTCCTTATGTAGAAAATAATGGATTATAAACCTGGATTTATAGGTAGATCAACCTCTCACTTGTATGACAGTCACATATAATTTCATTATATTGACAGCAACGTGTGTCCAAAACAAACTTGTCATCCAATTATAATCTGATTTTAGTGCGTTCTTATACATTCAGCAAATCCACCGGGGACCACTTGCAACAAAGCCCCGTCAGACCTAGATATTAATATCTGTACCAATATCTTTAGCCTGGATATAAGATGATCCTTTGTAAAGTTTGCTCTCTGTCAGATCTAAGCGTAACCGAAAGACATGTTGTGGTAAGGTGCACATAAGTGTTTTTGAATTCCCCTAGTTGTTTTCCATTTTTTACATCACTGGGTCGATACCTCTGCTGGTGGACTATCAGTCCCCGAGGGTATCATCAGCTCAGTAGTCAGTGCTTCGGTACTGACATGATTTAACAAACTTTACTAAAATTGTCTGTTTATAAATTTTGAAATTATTATGAAACTAAGGTTTCAACTCCCCATGCAAAGTTGGCTTTAGATGAATTTGGCTATTTATTTTAGGTTTTTTTGACATAAAGCTCTTCAACGATTTTCGGTACTAATACATCTTCGGATTTCAAATGTTTGGCTTCCTGATGAAGGTAAATCCAGAAAAACGCTTCGGACGCAAAATATTATAAAACGTGTTGTTTTCCATTTTTCACAAAAAATACTTTTAGTCATGAAGAATAGCTAAGACAACAACACAAATCCTTTCTATATGGTAATCTCAAGGGTGAAACATTGTTGAATTTTTGTTAGCTTGAAACGTCCTGTGGCAAATGTCTCGTTCATTTTCAAGTTAAGAATACAATTAAAAGGTTAAGTAAGTCACTATTAAACAGAAGCCCCTCTAAATCATGGCACGTTGATTATTGTTCTATACAGTACTCAACTCATATATTACAGCAATGATAAAATTAAATAAAGATCGCAAATCCACTCTTCTATCCAATATCAATATATCTCTGGTGTGTTTTAATTCATTGTGAACATTTTCCCCAGCGTCAATACATTTTTTGTCAACGTTGGCGTCTGTTTGGTTTTGCGTGATGTTACAGAAATTAAGCCAAGTCTGGTCAGAATGGTGACGTTAAATCCGATGCCTCGTGAACATGGTGTAGAAAGATTACCACGCTCTCAGTAAGTTAAATAGCTTTGTAACAACTCTTTGAGGGGCTCGTAAGGGGGTGGCTGTTACAAGGCAATTTGCCTGTCCCTAACAAATAAAACCCTCATTTTCCAGTAGCAGTCTCAATGTTTCCCCGACTTTTATACCAGCTTCATTGACATTTTCGGCCTGAACATGCATGAAATATTTGTCACAGGACGTTATGCAATCAACAATTAATAAATCTTTGTAATATCTCTTGTGTGTTTCTACTTTTATTCATTGTGCTAAGTTCTCACTTTGTCTAGTGGTTTTTAACCGGATTTTTGTGACAAAAATGTCGGTCATTGACTTGGGGATGTACGGCGGGCTGTCGGGCGGTCGGTCAGGCGGGCGGCAACCAAATGTTGTCCGTGCATTTACTCATGAACAGTTCATCCAAAGCTTTTAAAATTTTAAAAGATGTTACTGACAACAAAATGAAGGTCAAGTTTAAGAATGACGATTTTGACTTTTACCGTTCAGGAGTTATGGTTCTTGAAAGATTCAAAAATGGCGTTTCCAATCGTGTCCGTGCATTTACACATGAACTGTACAACCAAAGCTTCCCAAATTTTAATATGATGTTACTGATGACAAAATGGAGGTCAAGTTCAAGAATGACGATTTTGACTTTTACCGTTCAGGAGTATGGTACTTGAAAGATTGAAAAATGGCGTTTCCAGTCGTGTCCGTGCATTTACTCATGAACTGTTCAATCAATTTTGATTTGTTGTTACTAATGACAAAATGGAGGTCAGATTCAATAATGTCGATTTTGACTTTTATCGTTCAGGAGTTATGGTTCTTGAAAGATAAAAAAATGGCGTTTCCATTCATGTTGTTGCATTTACTCATGAACCATTCAACCTAAGCCCTTTCAAATTTTAATATGTTGATACTGATGACAAAATGGAGGTCAAATTTGTTATTGACTATTTTGACTTTTACCGTTCATCAGTTATGGTTCTTGTGATATTGCTAGGACACAAATAAATGTTAATAAATCCGGTTTTCTGTCGTTGTGACAGCCTCTTGTTATCAGTTGAAAAAAAGACAATAAACTCATATGTATCCTTGAAAACCAACAGTATACTGGATAACTTTCATAGCAAAAAGAACAAAGGAAGTTTAAACAACATTTTATTCTAGAACATGGCATAGATAGATAGCGCCAAACAAATTATGTCTCCAACTGAATAGGTCTGTCCAGTACTTGTTTAGCACATTTGTCTTGTTTTCAGTCTCTCTCATTTTTTAATCCTTGAATTAGGGGAAGATTCTCTGTGGAAATAAATAACATTTTCAAAACCGGATGAATGGAATATTCTTTAACACAAAATACAGGCTAATGTACAAAAGTGAAAAACACAGCCGCCAAACAAAACAAAGCATGATTATTGTGAAGTTACCGATAAAAAAGAAGTTAATCTGCTAAAAATATCCCCCTATTTTCCCCCAATTAACATTCCATACTCTACTTAACAAAGAGATTAATGTTACAACATTCAATCCATATTTTTTAGATATTTGTTCAATGTTATTTTGTTTTTATCCATTTCAGAAAACACAAGAAAGGCAGAAGAATCATTCACCCAAGCTCAAACGCCCGTCAAATACAACCTTCCTATTTTTGTTACTTTGCGTAAACAATTAAATATCACAAAGTCATCGAATGAAAAACTGAACATTTTTAGCTGTATCAAAACAGGCAATACATTAGTGTTTACTGACTATTGGAATAACCGACTTATTATTTGTAATTCAGACGGTACTGATATCCATTACATTCCTCTGTCCTATGAACCACGTTTTATAACAGAGATAGATAGTAACACTGTAGCAGTATCCTGTACATATGACAATACCATACAGATAATAAATATATCTACACGTTCTGTCACCAGTACAATCAACATCAATGATTTCTGCTACGGAATATCATATAATGATAATAACCTGTACGTTGTTATTGGTAGGAGTATAATACATGTGATGGACCTGACAGGTAAAGTAATTCGTACTATACCTTTACCTACAGACAATATCCGCGACATTACAGTAGACAGAGACAGGTTGGTTTGTATAAAAAAAACATCAATATACTGCTGCTCGTTAGATGGAAAAGTAATGTGGAAGTTTGAAATGGATGAATTTCAAGATTTAACTCGTGTAACAACAGATAATGAGGGGAATGTCTATGTGACTAAGGAGAGCACACATACTGTATTAGTTGTATCAGATGATGGTAAACATCATAGAGAACTTCTTACTGAATCAGATGGATTGAAAGACCCGTTCGGAATTTATTATGACAAAAAAGAAAATATTCTGCTTGTTTGTAATTACAGTAACGGAAAAGCTTTTCTTTTTGACGTGAAAAAGAACAAAAATAAGCATGGATAATTCTTTCAGACAATGAGTTTATTCGGACTCGGATCTATTTATGCATTTAGTCTTTCAAAATATTTTCTTTTTATTTGTGTTTTCTTCACTATAAATCTAACTTAATTGAT
The DNA here is from genome assembly GCA_019925275.1 of Mytilus edulis. Taxonomy (NCBI): domain Eukaryota; kingdom Metazoa; phylum Mollusca; class Bivalvia; order Mytilida; family Mytilidae; genus Mytilus; species Mytilus edulis. The sequence goes on from CM034359.1 coordinate 5,099,844, forward strand.
TGACACGATCTGTATTCTGTATTCAGATTTAATATTTACAATATTGTGTTATGTACATTGTGTGTGTGATCAACGCGTTAATTTCATGTGTGTCAACAAAATCAGCTGCAAAATCTTTCCTATATATATGTATATAGAAATTCAGAATGTCCTTTGATTCACATCTACTTACTGTATGATAGTTTGATAAACACAAATTTATTTCATCATATCGGTTTTAACCATATTTAAATTGCTGAAGAGGAAATTTTTAATTTAAGTCATATGTATGTCCCCAATATTTTTTTAATTTAAAATAAATATTCTATAAGGATGTTTAGGTTGTAAATGAGATCAGAACGCATTAAAAATTGTATTGTGTCGTTGAGTTGCTGTCTCATTGACTGGTTTCCGGTTTTCCTTCATTTGACGAATACATTTCTGTCTTTTATCCTGGACGATTTACATGTACATTCAATATACTGTATACTGTCCATTTTTCACACTGAATATGCATGATATATTTCCCTCTTGACAACAAACAACAGATAAAACCATTTGAAGTTATATGTATATTAAACTATATGACATGTTTTAAGTGTATTCGTGTGTTCATATCCTAATATGATGAATGTTTTTGTTGTTAATCAAGAACAAATAACACATTGTCTAACACCCTACAGACTCATATGTTCTAATAACGGTGTGTCCTACTTCGAGATAAAACTTCGTTGAAACACATTTACGGAAAGATTCTGATTGATTTAGAAAATGTAACTTGAATCTTCCTCGGCTGTTGTATTTGTTGGTCGAATATGAATTTTTCGGCATTTTTTTTTTTAAACATTGAAAATTCATTTGTCCTTTATCATGTATATTCGATATTGAACATCAAAAAACTTGCCCCGAGTAAAAAAAAAAGCTTTATTCTTGTATGTCTAATTAATACTCTAATGAGAAGATATTATCCATGAATATGTTTGGCACTTTCTTTTAATAAACGATTTTATTTTTACTAAATCAAATGGATTGAACAGGCTTTTTGGTATTTATTTTAACACACACACACACACCAACACACACACACATACACAACTTCTATTTGTATGTAATATAAATAACGGAAGTTTTTTTTTTTTACGTTAGATAAAACGGACATACATGAACATTACAGCTGATTGCATTGAGTGTGTAGGTAAAGGTAATATCTTTGGTTAGCTTGCTTGCCATTATTATGTTAGGTAAACTACCCTCCTTTAAAAGTATACTAGACCGACAAATAACCAATATATGTGTCTGTAAGACTAGATTTTTTCGAAAGGACGGAAGTAAAACAAAAGAACCAAAGATATATTACCTTTACCTACATACTCAATGCAATCGGTTGTAATTACTTTATTCGATTCACATTTGTTTTAACATAGATCTACATAGAGTCATTCGAAATGAATTTATGGGTGTGTGTTATCACCCGAATACAAATTCAACTTAATCAATTATGATTTATATAACAGAACTACTTTAATACTTTCTTGAAGGTTCTATATACAAAATATGTTTTAACTAAATGCATTTTGTTTTTGATGTATGAATTAAATGATTGTCACTTGAAGCAATTTGTGGGAAATTTTACATACGCAACGGACATGATTGTTGTTCTTTGTCCATTTCCCTTTGCTGTTTCAGAGCATCCCTTACGAACCCACAACTATTGTTTTATGTACATATTCTTAATTTAAACTTTTTGAAGTGCCGTGTATGGTTTTTTTTTTTTGTGTACATGTAATACAATATGTTATCTTTGCATTTTATTCCGCTGCCCGGGTTTTTGATTTTTGCAATGAAGATTGTCATTTAAGTTTAACCATATGCATGTCCTTCATCCTAATCTGTCCTCGAAATAAAAACGATAAAATTTAAATGTGTCATTATTACTCCTCTGTTCATAGCTCCCTACCTCCTGTTAATTCTGATAGACATAAATGTATGCTGTACATTATTTTTCCCCGTCTGGTCCTATATTTGCAACTGGACGTTCTGGAACTAACCTTGTATATTTCACGTCCTTCTAAAACGAAGATCAAAGAAAGCCTAAATGGTATACGTCAATGTTACCGTATGCAAACTTAAAATTATCAAATTATGTAAAATAAACGTCAATGATGCAGTATCTCAAGGTCACAAAACATACCTGATGTGACATATGTAGATGAGACAGTAACCAAACGACACAAATAAACAAAACAGGTATGTCATATACGCCTAGTATACAGTTCTCAAACAGATAAAAAAAAATCGAATATACGTTAAGAGACTATTGTCTTATGACGCAGATAATAAAAAGATGTGGAATATACGTCAATGAGACTATGCCTTTACGACGCAGATAATACAAAGATGTGGAATATACGTCAATGAGATTTTACCCTTACGACGCAGATAATAAAAAGATGTGGAATATACGTCAATGAGATTACCTTTACGACGCAGATAATAAAAAAGATGTGGAATATACGTCAATGAGACTTTACCCTTACGACGCAGATAATAAAAAGATGTGGAATATACGTCAATGAGACCATACCTTGACGACGCAGATAATAAAAAGATGTGGAATATACGTCAATGAGACTTTACCCTTACGACGCAGATAATAAAAAGATGTGGAATATACGTCAACGAGACTATACCTTTACGGCGCAGATAAAAAAAAGATGTGGAATATATGTCAATGAGATTACCTTTACGACGCAGATAATCAAAAGATTTGGAATATACGTCAATGAGACTTTACCCTTACGACGCATATAATAAAAAGATGTGGAATATACGTCAATGAGGCTTTACACTTACGACGCAGATAATCAAAAGATGTGGAATATACGTAAATGAGACTTTACCCTTACGACGCAGATAATAAAAAGATGTGGAATATACGTCGATGAGATTACCTTTACGACGCAGATAATAAAAAGATGTGGAATATACGTCAATGAGACTTTACCCTTACGACGCAGATAATAAAAAGATGTGGAATATACGTCAATAAGACTATACCTTTACGGCGCAGATAATGAAAAGATGTGGAATATACGTCAATGAGACTTTACCCTTACGACGCAGATAATAACCAGATGTGGAATATACGTCAATGAGACTTTACCCTTACGACGCAGATAATAAAAAGATGTGAAATATACGTCAATGAGACTATACCTTTACGACGAAGATAATAAAAAGATGTGGAATATACGTCAATGAGACTTTACCTTTACGACGCAGATAATAAAAAAATGTGGAATATACGTCAATGAGACTTCACCCTTACGACGCAGATAATAAGAAGATGTGAAATATACGTCAATGAGACTATCCATTTACGACGCAGATAATAAAAAGATGTTGAATATACGTCAATGAGACTTTACCCTTACGACACAGATAATAAAAAGATGTGGAATATACGTCAATGAGACTTTACCTTTACGACACAGATATAAAAAAAAAGGAAGATTATAAAGAGATGTGGAATATACGTCAATGAGACTTTACCCTTGCGACGCAGATAATAAAAAGATGTGGAACATACGTCAATGAGACTTTACCTTTACGAAGCAGATAATAAAAAGATGTGGAATATACGTCAATGAGTCTTTACCTTTACAACGCAGATAATTAAATTATATGGAATATACTTCAATACGACTATACACTGATGACACAAATAATAAAAAGATGTGGAATATACGTCAATGAGACATTACCTTTACGACGCAAATAATAAAAAGATCTGGAATATACGTCAATGAGATTATAGCCTTTAATACAACGCAGATAATAAAAAGATGTCGAATATACGTCCATGAGACTTTACCTTTACAATGCGGATAATAAAAAGATGTGGAATATAAGTCAATGAGACTTTACCCTTACGCAGCAGATAATAAACAGAAGTGGAATATGCGTGAATGAGACTTTATCCTTATGACGTAGATAATAACAAAATGTGGAACATACGTCAATGCGACTTTACCTTTACAACGCAGATAAAAAAAGATATGTTGAATATGCGTCAATGAGACTTTACCCTTACGAGGCAGATAATAAAAAGATGTGGAATATACGTCAATAAGACTATACCTTACGACGCAGATAAATAAAAGATGTGGAATATACGTCAACGAGACTTTACCCTTACGACGCAGATAATAAAGATATGTTGAATATGCGTCAATGAGACTTTACCCTTACGAGGCAGATAATAAAAAGATGTGGAATATACGTCAATGAGACTTTACTTTTTCAATGCGGATAATAAAGAGATGTGGAATATACGTCAATGAGACTTTACCCTTACGCCACAGATAATAAAAAGATTTGGAATATACGTCAATGAGACTTTACCTTTTCAATGCGGATAATAAAAAGATGTGGAATATACGTCAATGAGACTTTACCCTTACGACGCAGATATTAAAGATATGTTGAATATGCGTCAATGAGACTTTACCCTTACGAGGCAGATAATAAAAAGATGTGGAATATGCGTCAATAAGACTATACCTTACGACGCAGATAATAAAGATATGTTGAATATGCGTCAATGAGACTTTACCCTTACGAGTCAGATAATAAAAGGATGTGGAATATACGTCAATGAGACTTTACCTTTTCAATGCGGATAATGAAGAGATGTGGAATATGAGTGAATGAGACTTTACCCTTACGACGCAGATAATAAAAAAAATGTGGAACATACGTCAATGAGACTTTACCTTTACAACGCAGATAATAAAAAGATGTGGAATTTACGTCATTAAGACTATACCTTACGACGTAGATAATAAAGATATGTTGAATATGCATCAATGAGACTTTACCCTTACGAGGCAGATAATAAAAAGATGTGGAACATACGTCAATAAGACTATACCTTACGATACAGATAATAAAAAGATGTCGAACATACGTCAATGAGACTTTACCCTTACAACATGTACAACGCAGATAATTAAAATATATGCAATATACGTAAAGACGACTATATCCTTACGACACATATAATAAAACGATGTGGAATATACGTCAATGAGACGTTACCTTTACAATACAGATAATAAAGAAATATGGAATATACGTTAATGGGACTTTACCATTATGATGCAGATAATACAAAAAATGTGGAATATACGCCAATGAGACTTAACCCTTACGAATCAGATAGTGATAGATGTGGACTATACGTCAATGAGACTATACCCTGACGACTCAGATAATACAAGATGTGGAATATACGTCAAAGAGACGTGACCCTTACAACTCGGATTATAAAAAGATATGAAATATACCTTAATGAGACTTTACCCTTACGACGCAGATAATAAAAAGATGTGGAATATAGGTCAATAGGACTATACCCTTACGACGCAGATAATAAAACGATGTGGGATATAGGTCAATAATACTATACCCTTAATTACGACTCGGATAAAAACAAAAGGTGGCATATACGTCAATAAGACTATACCTTTACGACGCAGATAATAAAGATATGTTGAATTTGCGTCAATTAGACTTTACCCTTACGACGCAGACAATAAAAAGATGTGGAATATACGTCAATGAGACTTCACCCTTACGACGCAGATAATAAAAAGATGTGGAATATACGTCAATGAGACTATACCTTTACGACGCAGATAATAAAAAGATGTTGAAATATACGTCAATGAGACTTTACCCTTACGACACAGATAATAAAAAGATGTGGAATATACGTCAATGAGACTTTACCTTTACGACACAGATATAAAAAAAGGAAGATTATAAAGAGATGTGGAAATAATACGTCAATGAGACTTTACCCTTGCGACGCAGATAATAAAAAGATGTGGAACATACGTCCATGAGACTTTACCTTTACGAAGCAGATAATAAAAAGATGTGGAATATACGTCAATGAGTCTTTACCTTTACAACGCAGATAATTAAATTATATGGAATATACTTTCAATACGAATATACACTGATGACACAAATAATAAAAAGATGTGGAATATACGTCAATGAGACTTTACCTTTACGACGCAATAATAAAAAGATCTGGAATATACGTCAATGAGATTATAGCCTTTAATACAACGCAGATAATAAAAAGATGTCGAATATACGTCCAATGAGACTTTACCTTTACAATGCGATAATAAAAAGATGTGGAATATAAGTCCATGAGACTTTACCCTTACGCCGCAGATAATAAACAGAAGTGGAATATGCGTGAATGAGACTTTATCCTTATGACGTAGATAATAACAAAATGTGGAACATACGTCAATGCGACTTTACCTTTACAACGCAGATAAAAAAAGATATGTTGAATATGCGTCAATGAGACTTTACCCTTACGAGGCAGATAATAAAAAGATGTGGAATATACGTCAATAAGACTTACCTTACAAAGCAGATAATTAAAAGATGTGGAATATACGTCAACGAGACTTTACCCTTACGACGCAGATAATAAAGATATGTTGAATATAGCGTCAATGAGACTTTACCCTTTACGAGCAGATAATAAAAGGATGTGGAATATACGTCAATGAGACTTTACTTTTTCAATGCGGATAATAAAGAGATGTGGAATATACGTCAATGAGACTTTACCTTTACGCCACAGATAATAAAAAGATTTGGAATATACGTCAATGAGACTTTACCTTTTCAATGCGGATAATAAAAAGATGTGGAATATACGTCAATGAGACTGTACCTTTTCAATGCGGATAATGAAGAATGTGGAATATGAGTGAATGAGACTTTACCCTTACGACGCAGATAATAAAAAAAATGTGGAACATACGTCAATGAGACTTTACCTTACAACGCAGATAATAAAAAGATGTGGAATTTACGTCATTAAGACTATACCTTACGATGCAGATAATAAAATATGTTGAATATGCGTCAATGAGACTTTACCCTTTCGAGGCAGATAATAAAAAGATGTGGAATATACGTCAATAAGACTATACCTTACGATACAGATAATAAAAAGATGTGGAACATACGTCAATGAGACTTTACCCTTACAACATGTACAACGCAGAATAATTAAAATATATGCAAATATACGTAAAGACGACTATATCCTTACGACACATACAATAAAACGATGTGGAATATACGTCAATGAGACGTTACCTTTACAATACAGATAATAAAGAAATATGGAATATACGTTAATGGACTTTACCATTATGATGCAGATAATACAAAAAATGTGAATATACGCCAATGAGACTTAACCCTTACGAATCAATAGTGAATAAGATGTGGACTATACGTCAATGAGACTATACCCTGACGACTCAGATAATACAAATGTGAATATACGTCAAAGAGACGTGACCCTTACAACTCGGATTATAAAAAGATATGAAATATACCTTAATGAGACTTTACCCTTACGACGCAGATAATAAAAAGATGTGGAATATAGGTCAATAGACTATACCCTTACGACGCAGATAATAAAACGATGTGGATATAGGTCAAAATACTATACCCTTAATTACGACTCGGATAAAAACAAAAGTGGCATATACGTCAATAAGACTATACCTTTACGACGCAGATAATAAAGATATGTTGAATATGCGTCAATTAGACTTTACCCTTACGACGCAGACAATAAAAAGATGTGGAATATACGTCAATGAGACTTCACCCTTACGACGCAGATAATAAAAAGATGTGGAATATACGTCAATGAGACTATACCTTTACGACGCAGATAATAAAAAGATGTTGAATATACGTCAATGAGACTTTACCCTTACGACACAGATAATAAAAAGATGTGGAATATACGTCAATGAGACTTTACCTTTACGACACAGATATAAAAAAAAAAGGAAGATTATAAAGAGATGTGGAATATACGTCAATGAGACTTTACCCTTGCGACGCAGATAATAAAAAGATGTGGAACATACGTCAATGAGACTTTACCTTTACGAAGCAGATAATAAAAAGATGTGGAATATACGTCAATAAGACTATACCTTACGACGCAGATAATTAAAAGATGTGGAATATACGTCAACGAGACTTTACCCTTACGACGCAGATAATAAAGATATGTTGAATATGCGTCAATGAGACTTTACCCTTACGAGGCAGATAATAAAAGGATGTGGAATATACGTCAATGAGACTTTACTTTTTCAATGCGGATAATAAAGAGATGTGGAATATACGTCAATGAGACTTTACCTTTACGCCACAGATAATAAAAAGATTTGGAATATACGTCAATGAGACTTTACCTTTTCAATGCGGATAATAAAAAGATGTGGAATATACGTCAATGAGACTGTACCTTTTCAATGCGGATAATGAAGAGATGTGGAATATGAGTGAATGAGACTTTACCCTTACGACGCAGATAATAAAAAAAATGTGGAACATACGTCAATGAGACTTTACCTTTACAACGCAGATAATAAAAAGATGTGGAATTTACGTCATTAAGACTATACCTTACGATGCAGATAATAAAGATATGTTGAATATGCGTCAATGAGACTTTACCCTTTCGAGGCAGATAATAAAAAGATGTGGAATATACGTCAATAAGACTATACCTTACGATACAGATAATAAAAAGATGTGGAACATACGTCAATGAGACTTTACCCTTACAACATGTACAACGCAGATAATTAAAATATATGCAATATACGTAAAGACGACTATATCCTTACGACACATACAATAAAACGATGTGGAATATACGTCAATGAGACGTTACCTTTACAATACAGATAATAAAGAAATATGGAATATACGTTAATGGGACTTTACCATTATGATGCAGATAATACAAAAAATGTGGAATATACGCCAATGAGACTTAACCCTTACGAATCAGATAGTGATAGATGTGGACTATACGTCAATGAGACTATACCCTGACGACTCAGATAATACAAGATGTGGAATATACGTCAAAGAGACGTGACCCTTACAACTCGGATTATAAAAAGATATGAAATATACCTTAATGAGACTTTACCCTTACGACGCAGATAATAAAAAGATGTGGAATATAGGTCAATAAGACTATACCCTTACGACGCAGATAATAAAACGATGTGGGATATAGGTCAATAATACTATACCCTTAATTACGACTCGGATAAAACCAAAAGGTGGAATATACGTCAATAAGACTATACCTTTACGACGCAGATAATAAAGATATGTTGAATATGTGTCAATGAGACTTTACCCTTACGACGCAGACAATAAAAAGATGTGGAATATACGTCAATAAGACTAAATACCTACGACTCAGATAACACGAAGATGTTGACTATGCGTGGATGATACTTTAGCCAAAGGACGCAGATAATTAAAAGATGTGGAATATACGTCAACAGCAATATACCCTTATGACGCAGATAATGAAAAGATGTAGAATATACGTCAATAAGACTATACCCTTACAATGCAGATAATTAAATTATATGGAATATAATTCAATACGACGATATCCTTACGACACAGATAATAAAAAGATGTTGAATATACGTCAATCAGACTTTATCTTTACGACGCAGATAATAATAAAAAGATGTGGAATATACGGAAATGAGACCATACCCTTACGACGCAGATTATTTATACAATACTTTTAGGAAGACTTATAAAAAAAAACAGGACAGTTTCTCTATATTTATCATGTTTATATCTCCAAGACTGTAAGGATTCTCCCAATATATCTTTAGGCTAGTAAGTTAGGTACGGACTTACAGGCACTTGTTTCTGTCAATGAGGGTTTATTATCCACAACCGTATAAAAAATCACAAAACCACTTGATTTTTCGTACGTTAGTGGATAGTAAACACCACTTTGACAGAAACAAGTGCCTGTGTACCGCCACTTACATGTATGGTAATTCAGTGTTATAAAATGTGATTTACCCAGACTCTGTCATTTCAGTGTAAAGTAAGACGACGATTCCCTGAATATGACATAATATAAACAATACAATCAACCAATAATAACATATAACTTACATACTCAAGGTCATTACAAATTCACAAGGGACATAATTTACTTATTACTATACTATATATAAAAATATTAATTTTCGCGAACCATTTAGGTCACGGAAATTCCAAAATATGGCACCAGTAAGGAGAGTTGTATAAATAGTGTGAATACACAGAACCCCCATCCAATTCATCTTTAGCTAAAAGTATTCATCATTTTCTATTTTATATGTACTAACATTATTCCATTGTTCTATAGTTTCGACTAAAATGTGCCAAAATCAGAGTTAAAATAGGTCGAATGCCCCAAATAAACATTCCCTGATTGGTTGAAGTACTGTGGCTTCGATGTAAAGCATAGCAAGCCTCGATGTAAAGCACACGCTTCACAGGAATAAGGAGAGTTTTACAAATAATGTGAATACACAGACCCTCAATCGAATTTTTGTAATGCTGAAAATAATCAAGTGTTCATCATTTTCTGTTTTGATTCTGCTAACAACATTCCATTTTTTCTATAATTCCGATTTAAATATGTGAAACCCCGCAACAAAAATAGGTGGCCTCAATGATAAAGACACAACGCAAAACATTCCGTTAATATGTTAACATCTTGAACTTCGACCCTGGGTTCAAAGGGGTTAATAAACCGATTCACAAATAGAGATCTCCTTGCGCTCAAATGTAATCATTGGTGAAGTATACAGGCAACTTTGTTTACAGAAATATATACACACTTCATCAGACATATATTGTCATTCATCTGCATATTCACGGGTTTTTTTATGCTGAATTTTAATGGTCAATTTCAATTCCATACACATTTTATTACGTAAAGCAATAGGAGTAAGAATGTTTTTAGCGCCAATTTAACCAGCATTGATCATTGCCATCATCAAAATTATTTGTCGTAATCATCGTGATATTTCATTTACATAGAGTTTATTTATATAGAGTAATAATTTAAGAGGGGTGATCGGGGGGGGGGGGGGGTGCTGATCCCGAAATCCCCGGCTTAAAAACATGAAGTCTTGAGGTCCCTAATTTAAAAGATATCAAATCCTGACATCCCGAACTTCGAAAAAAGTTATTCCTGACCCCGAAAGTGTTAATCCCGAAATCCCAAACTTAAAAACACCCGATTCTGACGTCCCGAAAAAGGTCCTGCCCCCTCTCGTTTAACTTGCGTCTAAAAAGATGACTCAACTTTAAATTTCCCTCCAATTTGTTCCACTTGAACTCTATTTGGCCCCTTCCCCGTCATTTTCCTCTACATTTGTTTAAAAGTCATATATACTCTTTAGTCCATTTACAGTAACAGCTGTTTTGAGATTTTGATTCGGTTTCCATGTATTTGTGTGTTACATGAAGGAGGTTTTATGTCATGTTTTCCTAAACATCTTATTGCTATTTGTCTGCCATGACTGGACATCACCCAGGTTCCTGTAAAATTTTGACTTCACAATACAAAATAACTGATACCACAATGGAAACGGGATTGTTGTACTGTAACATAAAATATTTTTCTCTAGGAAATATTGTCTGTTGGACAAATTTTCTTATAAAATATTGTCCACTGACAGAATTTCATAATGAAATAGTGTCCTTGTCCATGAAATGTTGTCACCTCCTTCTGAACAATATTTCACTATGAAATTCTGTTCATGACAATACTTCACTATGAAATACTGGCTTTGAAAATATTTTTTAATCGAATTATAAAATAGTACACAAGCATGCAGCATGCACATTTTTAGATTTATAACTGAAATAGTTTTGTACAGTAGAGAATTTATATTATTACTAATAGTGAGTTTCAAATTTGCATAGACACATAACAAATGGTTTATTATAGATTAAATAATTGTCTAACGTAGGTTTCATTTTATTACATTATACTGTACAAATATAAGTAATGTACTGACAATCGCTTATTTTGTAAATATATACACAGGCACATGTCGCAGAAAAAAATTCCTATATACATGAATATATGTTGATATCCTCCCCTTCATGAGACAAAATTCTATGACAATCTGTCTATGAAATATTGTCTCAATACTCACGAAATATAACCAAAATATAACCTCCCTTTAACAAGACACAATTTCGTAGTATTTATCTATGAAATATTGTCTTAATTCACACAAAATATAACCTCCTTATAACAAGACAAAATTCCATAGTATTCATTGATGAAATATTGTCTATATACAGACACAATTTCACTATGCACATTTGTCCTTCTCTGGACATTTTCCATAGACGAGGACAATATTTCATGATACATAGTTATGAAATATTGTCTTGTGGTACAATATTTCATAGGACAATATTTTGCTTTACATAATGACATTAATAGTTGAAGTGGGACAGATTATCTGGTCAGACAATAGTAAGTGATATTAGGTGACTTGAATCTAAGGGTCATTTGCTTAAATCAGTTCCAATGCATTGGACATACACAAAATGTAAGGTTTTTCTGCTGGTTAAGTGACAATTTTTATACTACAGCAAACACATTTTTGGCGTCGTATAATGGTATGATGTTGTCGTCATCTCTTCGTCCGAAGACACATTTAGTTTCCAGACAATAACTTTAGTTTTAGTGAATGGATTTTTATAAATTTTAAACAGAAGGTTCAATACCACTAAAGGAAGGTTGGGATTAATTTTGGGGGCTTGGTCCCAATAGGTTAGGAATTACGGGCCAAAAAAGGGCCCGAATAAGCATTTTTCTTGGTTTTCGCACAATTACTTCAGTATAAGTGAATAAAAATCAATGAAATTTAAACAAAAGGTTAATGACCACAATAGGAAGGTTAGGATTGATTTTTTGAGTTTTGGTACTTACAGTTAAGGAGTTAAGGACCCTAAAACTCAAAGGGCCCACATAAGCATTTTTCTTGGTTTTCGAACAATAACTTTACTATAAGTGAATAGAAATCAATGACATTTAAACACAAGGTTGATAACCTCAAAAGGAAGGTTGGGATAGATTTTGGGAGTTTTGGTCCCAACAGTTTAGGAAATACAGGCACAAAGGGTTCAAAATAAAAATTTGTTTGATTTCATCAAAATTTGAATGATTGGAGTTGATATTTTTTTTTAAATTGGTCTACGTCATTAAGGTCCAAAGGGTTCAAAACTGAACTTTATAAGATTTCTTCAAAAATTGAATTATTGGGGTTCCCCAACTGTTCCGGGTTCGACCTCTGTGGTCGTATAAAGCTGTACCCTGCGGAGCATCTTGTTGTAATATGTACAACATTCAAACATCAACCCACACCAAACTGAATGTAATTGAAAGACAGCTAGAGGTCAATATATAGTCTCGAACAGAAGACAAAAAAGAAAAGAAAAACTATAGCGAATTTTGGAGAATTTGTATTATTACATGTACATCCATTTGAAATATTTAAGATATATTGTTTCAATTTTTTTAGTTTTAGGTTCCACCTAGCTACCATTGTAGAAAACTGGGATGTCAATGCTAGTCTATTAGAGGGATATTTGATTTTCATTGGTTGTACATGTAGATATGGAATCTTATTTTATCATGAAGTCAGATTTGAAAATGACTTGGGGAATGAAGTTGTCAGTAAAGACCGAATGTCAGTTTTAGTCTTATATATGTACTTTAAAATTTTAAGCTTACATGTATATAATTATGTGTACATATATCACTGATTCAGTGGCAATGGTAAATAGACACTGACAAGTCTTAGATAACATTTTATAGTTTTGAATGTTTGTTCATCAGTTGACTAAAATTAGGTGGAGGTGTGTTCTTATTTCCAACAGAGGGGCACTCAACCTATATCAATTTGTGCATGAAGCAAATTGATAGTTTCTAGATACTGAATGATTATACCACAAGAAAGTTTTAACTTGTGCATATATACTTAAAATACGATAAAAAAATCATGTCTTTTTCAGGACTTCTGATCCAACCATGTAGTATGGCATGTTATTGAGATATAGTTTTGGTCGATGGATGTTCTTGAAGGACCTATAGTACAAAGTATATCACTGGATTTAGCTCTTTGTCTAAGTGTATTATTAAAGTACTTTGCTTTGAGCTCAGTTCATTGTTGTGCAATGCATTCTTTGTAAAAAAAAAGATTTGACAGACAACTCTCATGTACAATGATTTGTCAAAGAAGTATCACCTCTATGTACAATGTAAGTAATTGGAAGATAAAAGCCTTCTATTTCGATTTGAACCAAACATGTCCATTGACCAAATTAAAAAAAAGACCAACTTTACCCGACAATGCTACTCCTGCTACTAGCAATATGATGCTAGGTTGTTTTAATACATTTGTACTGCCTACTGATGACTCGGTCCTGAGTGTAATTGGTCCTTCAATTATGTTTAAAAAAAAATTATAAGGCCTATCTGGCCTTATCGATTTCTAAAACTATATTTCATTGTACATGTTCAACATTTTTCATTCATTTGTTTATTTCTTAATTTGCATGAATTAACATTGTTACAGTAAATGTTAATTGCTACACTTTCATACCACAACAAATACTGTATTGGTACATGCATCACTTATATTTGTATCCATATAACCAACAAAAATGAAAAGAGAATAATTTTGCATAACCTTTTGAATACTATTACTTTTTAGATATATAGACATATTAAGCCTAATTAAGTAGCTGTTGAATAGATAATATCCACTTGACATGCTTGAAATTATATCAGATTACTTATGGAGCAGTTATGCCAACTGTCACTATTTGCGGGGGAATTCCCCCATGAAAGCTCCGAAATGGAAATTTTAAAAGAACAATTGTGTCCACAATTATAACAAAAAAGTTAATCTTACAATGGCTTAAGGCTTTTAAAAGTATGAAGAAGCCAAAAAACAACATTAAAATACATTTGAAGGCCCCCTTAAAGGTTTTTCAGGACTATGAAAGCCATCATGCACGTAAAACCCCCATGGTAATTTTGAAAAGTTGGCAGGTATGTATCATATTCATCTGGTAACTAATGTAATTACTGTCTCTTTCATGCCCGTCTAGAACATAAAAACTAAATATTAAATAAACAATACTCCTAATGCTCAGGTTGGTTGTCATCATGCAACACAGTTAATAACACCATATAGGAAAACATAGAACTCCCTTTTCTCATAAGACACTGTCAAACATCCAAAACATACTATCCACACTCATCTGTGTCCACACTTGTACTAATGCAACAAACTTAGTCGGAGATGGAACGAAAATCCGTATCTTTAAAGAAAGAAAATAGTTCCACGTGTGTGCGTCTCATTGGTGGATCCGAGGCGGGGGGGGGGGGGGATTGGGGTCGTTCCGGGGTTGGTACCCCCTTTTTTGCCGATCAATGCATTTGGATGGGGACATATAGTTGGAACAAATGCAACATGCGGGATTCAAATTCACAACCTCAGTGATGACAAGCTAGCGATAAAATAGTATGAAATTTGGTATCTAATATTATACAATATATTTTATTCTAATTGTCGAAAACCTGAAGTCTGGTAGATGTTGTTTTAGTGGCAGTCATACCTTATGTTATATGTATAGTCAGCTGGAAAAGGCCCTAACATACAAAAAATGGCAGGGCCGTTTAATAGCTGGCTAAACTGTATTAATTTTCTCATTAGAGGACGTATGACACTTAAAATAACTTAAATTTACTTCAGTTGAAGTTTGGACGATAGTTGTCTCTATAGCATTATACCACATATGATTTTGTTTTAAGGTGGTACATAATACTTACTGAGATAAATCTGTAAAAATCAACTATACATTTTAATCACGTTCATTTGTTAGGATACATCAAGCTTCTAAATGATCAGAATTAGTGTAAAACTGCTTTATTTCCAATGGAACGTTAACGATAAAGTGTCCAAATGTTTGAAATTTTGATATTTTTGTCAAAGTATTTACAATTTTTTGAAAAATAAACGACCGAAATTAGTCAGAGTCAATTTGAAAGTATTTGATACCACCTTAATATAAAAAAAAAACATTGGTATTTAACTGATTACATAATCTAATCAAAGTGCTTTTAGTACTTTCTTTACTTCTTGTTTTAATCGATCACCCGCATCGTTTTCCTTTTAGACAAGAATATTGAATAGTTATACTCTTATTTCTAATATGATTATCAAACTCAGGTGTCAAATAGTTTAATAGAACAACACTTGAACTAGGTTCGTGTTTGTTTCGGCAATTTAATTCTAAAGTGTTATACTTAAGTTAAGTCCTGACTTGAGATTTCATTTTCAGATGACATTTTTAGAAAACGAACATGACTTTCATTAATTTCTTTTGTTTTTGTCTGAATATTTTTTTATAATCATAGTTACTAAATACTATAAGCATTGCAAAATAACAAATCACGATTTCAAAAGAGGCGAAAAATACCAAGGGGACATTTCTTCAAAAAAATCATGTCGACAGACTTGACAAAGTACGATATGGCGAAAAGTTACATACATGTATAGACAAACAATATAAATCAAAGTACTGAAGTAATGAACATTTAATTTGGATGACTGCAAAAAAAAAACCACATCTATACCTAAAAGATAGCTTTATGTACAGATATATTATTTTTTTCTGAGACAAGTTTGTGCGTGGATAATAAATAAATGACAGGGAATTCAACCTCATCGTAATAACTATTATATTGTAGTGATACAAATCAGTATACTCTGGTGTGTTGTTATATATTATATTACAGTTACATGTTTATATAATTGTATCCATTTATATATCATTATTTTCTACTTTATTAATAATAGGGCAGTGCAAGTGCATGGTGGACACTCTTCTATAATAATTCGATGTTTCTAATAGATTGGATTTGAGTAGGCAATTCATATTTTCCAGCCAAACTTTCGATATCCCATTTAGAGTTGAGAGAGCAAAGTCCGATAACTCTGTATGGGAGATTGCAGCTAACAAGCGCGCAATAAGTCGTAATGCATTTTCCATAGGGTACCACTCAGGTGTTCTGTATTTTTTTCCTTAAAGACTACACAAACTAGGGAAAACAGGCAGCAGTTCCTGTTACTAGAAATGACGGTGTTGCATAACAACCAATATATATATATATATAGGGTCATGCGGCAAAAATTTACTTAAAATGCAGTTGAAAAAGATCGACTATTTTTTTCGCTTAATGAAAAAGGCATATTTTTAATGGCTCCGACATGCAGAAATGGGAGATATTTTCTATACTCTTTAAAATGTGAATATGATTTTCTGCATTTTTTAAACCTAATTGGATAAGCTTTCAATTAAATATAATTCCAATCCTGTATCGTCCAATGAGAAGCCGTATAGAATTTTATTCTGAGTACCATCTTGCCGGTAAAATGTGAACAAATAATTGCGCTCTTGTAACCTGCAAACGTTCTTGAGGTATTCTTCCGCATGCGTTAACTGACTTTTCTGTACGTGTGCAAGTATTAAATATGTTTTACTTATATACAAATCATATTATTAATGTATGTTCTAAAAATATTTTTTTAGGAGTATCTATTGAAAAAATAAAATTTATAACATGCGATAAGGATGTTATTTTGCACTCGACAATGTCCGCGCATTTATCATGTTTATAGATCGGTTACAATCCCAACACGAAAGTAAAGTAATGAAAATCTAGGTGACACCAATACACTGGAATGCCTCACGGTCATCCGATGTAAAAAGAAGATGTGGTATGATTGCCAATGACCAATTGACACAGACATTGACAACTCTGTTTAGGTCATCGTACGGTCTTCAACAATGGACAAAACCCTTGCCGTATAGTCAGCTATTTTAAAAAGGTCCCGCTAAGACAAATGTAAAATTATTCAAACGTGAGAACCAACGGCCTAATTTATGTATAAAATAATGAACGAAACTTGATCAAATATGTATCACAGCTACAAACTACAATAGATATAGGAAGATGTGGTATGTGTGCCAATGAGACAACTCTCCATCCAAGTCACAATTATTAAAAGTAAACCAATATAGGTCAAGGTACGGCCTTCAAACGGAGACTTGGCTCACACCGAACAGCATGCTATAAGGGGTTCCAAAAATTACAAGTCCACCAAAGATTTTCAGTGACTCAGTATCTTTTAAACGTCGAATCTGTTAAAGAAAAGACTATAACGCCTAAGATAAGTTATGCATCCTTTAAAAAGGTGTCAAATGTTGATCTGTTTAGCTAGTAGAGTTTAATCTGTGGAGGAACTGTGTGAAATTCGTGTCTTTACTGTTACATGTGGATTATACTTGAGCAATCGTTGATTAAACATTTGAAAACTGTCATTTTAAGTATTCTTAAAAATATACAAAGGGATTATGTATTATGCAAAAACTTTATTATGTAGTCCTCAGACATACTCTTAATTCAATGTGATACACGAATTAGTTCTCGCCTCTACATTAACACGTCAGCACATATGCAATTTTTAATATTTTGTTTAATCATTTATGGTATGTGTTTCTGTGAAACTTGTAAAATAATTCTAAATTAGCCATTTTCAACATTTGAAAACTGTCATTTTAAGTATTCTTAAAAATATACAAAGGGATTATGTATTATGCAAAAACTTTATTATGTAGTCCTCAGACATACTCTTAATTCAATGTGATACACGAATTAGTTCTCGCCTCTACATTAACACGTCAGCACATATGCAATTTTTAATATTTTGTTTAATCATTTATGGTATGTGTTTCTGTGAAACTTGTAAAATAATTCTAAATTAGCCATTTTCAACATTTGAAAACTGTCATTTTAAGTATTCTTAAAAATATACAAAGGGATTATGTATTATGCAAAAACTTTATTATGTAGTCCTCAGACATACTCTTAATTCAATGTGATACACGAATTAGTTCTCGCCTCTACATTAACACGTCAGCACATATGCAATTTTTAATATTTTGTTTAATCATTTATGGTATGTGTTTCTGTGAAACTTGTAAAATAATTCTAAATTAGCCATTTTCAAAAAAGGATTAAAAATTCAAGCTCGGTATTTAAAATTGACGATTTTTCAATAACACGAACTTTCTGCATTTTCCATATTTTTCACTTTTATTTTTATTGAGTTATGTATGACAATTTTTAAAATAGCATACAGTTGGCAATACATTTCACTGGTAGATCCAGAATCAAATACGCTACGCTCTCATGATGATTGTGTAGTCTTAGGGAGCTACCATTTGATTTTTATGGGGGGTGGGGGGGGGGGGGGGGGGGGGGCTAGGATGAAATTTGAAAAAAATAGGCAGGACAGGAGTTTTGATTAAAAAAAAAACAGGATGAGACACTTGCAACAAAAAAAAGTCAGGACGACAATTTAGGTAAAAAAAAGTCTGGATAAACTAAAAAAAAGGCAGGACAGAGGTTACAGCTAAAAAATATGCAGGACAAAATTTTTCATCCTACCCCCCCCCCCCCCCCCCCCACTCCACCCCCCCATAAAAATCAAATGGTAGCTCCCTTCATGAGTATTTACAAAATTATAAACCCGGTACCATTGATGAGGGTTTTTTTTTCTACTTTAATTTGTAAAATAAAATTGAGAAAGGAAATGGGGAATATGTCAAAGAGACAACAACTCTATCGAAGAGCAAATAACAGCCGAAGACCACCTATGGGTTTTCAACGCAGGGAGAAAATTCCACTCCCATAGATAGGCCTCAGCTGGCCAATAAATAAAAATGTGTACTAGTTCAGTGAAAATGGACGTAACACTTAAACTCCAAAATATAGATGAACAAAATTAGAAAAAAAAACATACAAGACTAACATAGGCTAGAGGCTCCGAATTTGGGACAGGCGCAAAATGACCATTTTAATTCCTGATTCATAAAACAAACAGTTTTACCCATGTACAGGGCCAGACTTCAAAAGTAAAATAAGTGATTAAAATCCTTAAGAATGCATCCAACAGCCTGTATCACCCAGAACGAACTACTAATATTTTACGAAGAAAAGATTAGCAAGTTAAAGTTTTTAAGATCAAAACGAACCTCTTAAAATATTTGTAAAAACATTGCATAAACTTGTTAACTTAATTGCTTTGTTTTAACCTGTACTTGGGCGTGTTTACCATGCACGATGATATCGATATGCAGTAAACAACAAAATTACTTCAAATAATTCTGTAAAAGGCTTAAAGGGGTTGCGTTGCGTAATTATATTGAAAGTGTATTTACACAAGTAATGTTAATTCCCATGTATTTGTTCATAGACTTATAGCTGAATTGATTACATGTTTTTATTTGCATGTACCAGATCATTACATTAAAGGAAGGTCACAAGCTTCATGAAATGTTTTGGAATGATTGTTACATACTGCGTCCAGTTGCAAA